>JANHFT010003647.1:107989-120866 GCA_032467955.1 Pseudoxenodon macrops | reverse complement strand
TCAAAGTTCCAATTTATTAGGAGAGACATGTTGGCACAAACTGTTGAAACCCAAATCTGAAGATTTACAGGTTTCTATCCCTTAGTTGAAACTCCCCACGTGTCACATTTTTGCCTTCCCGAGCAGTGGTGGGATTCAGCCAGTTTACAACACTTTGGGAAAACAGGTTGTTAACTTTCTAAGCAATTTGGTGAACTGGTTCAGGGGCGTGTCCAGCTGGCTCTCACTGCCAGTTCGGTGAGTGAGGAGAAATTCCTGCTACCGATTCTAGCGAACCTGTCCGAACCAGCAGAAACTCACCTCTGATACCCATAGATTCTGCCAATTGCACCCATACCTGGACTGAGAGGCATTTAGGACTGTCACTCATGTTTGATCATTTGCATTTGAACTAGTGCAGTAAACCACAGATGCAGTTATTTTTGAAAGCCATTTGAAGGTTGCTGCTGGTTCAGAATGCAGTGGAATGGAAGGTTATGGGTATGCCACAGTATTTCGACCTAAAACTGGTTCTTCTCCCAGGCCTTGGACTTGAGTGGTTAGTTGTGGGCACAGGGTTGGCATTCTTCTTTCTGGATGCTTGGTTTTGCCTTATTCTGCTATAATTGTTGTATGTTGCACAGACAAATTGGAGTAGGCCTACACATTTAAAAAATGTGCTTCTAGAACTGTCATTAAGAAACTGGCTGGGTTATGCTTCTTTTATGAACGTAACGTATAAGTATTTTGGTAACATTGGATCAATTTATTTCAAAATAAATATTTGTAGAAGCAATAACATACCATTACTGAAAGAATGGATAATTGTTGGACCAGGGAGGAATTGAACATTTCATATTATTCGGCAATGCAGCCAGCAAACAGCTCTCAGCATTCCTGGAAATCATAGTCAGACTTTAATCTCTAATCCTTGGACAGGATGTGTTATATTGACTGACAGATAGATTGCAAAATGTTTATTTATCTTGCAATTGATTTATAATTTATATATTAAAAATGAGATTAATGGAAAGAGAAAATCTTCACTGGAATCCTGTGAGCTTAGTTATATTGATTGACTCAAGCTAATCCAATAAAGTTTATCGCTGAGTGATGATTTGAACCTGAGTTTCTCTGGTCTACGCCAGAATCATAACTTCACATTAGTTTTCAATCTAAGGCTATAATAGAATGAAATTGCTTTATTCATCTAATCTAGACACAGACAGAACTAATTTTCAGTGGACAAGAAAGATTCCTTTGCTGAAAAACAACTGATATTATTCACTATGGCAAGTTACAGTGAATAATATACAATATTGTAACCTAAGTATTTCTTTGTTTGTTTCCAGACAAGTAAGGCCATCTCCAAGGGGGACTTTCACCAGGCAAGCTCAGCTTCTCGACGAGCACTCTTCCTCGCTGCACTTTCAATTACCATCGGCACAGGGGTATATGTTGGAGTGATTGTAACACTGATTGCTTACCTCTCTAAAGGTGGGCATGTATAATAACGACTGTTACATAAAATGCCCGTCAATTCTTCCCCAATGGATAAACCTCCTGGATTAAGTGCTTTAAATGCCATAAAGGACAACATGCTTACAAAGACTGAAAAGGAGTTTTTTTTTCCCCCTCACACATTCAAATGAATTGTATAAACTTTTTTTTTTTTGAATGAACACTGACCTACTTTACATTATAGCCTGACAAGCTATATATAAAAAAGAAATCCTTCGTGCAAAAATGAGTGCATGCTTGAACAGCCTGGATTTTGAGACTGCCAAGAACAAAAGGGGGAAATGGGATTATAAAAAAAAACTGCAGCGTGTTTTCAGACCAATTTTCTTGTGAGCTAAATCTGCCATTTGTGAGGTTCAATTTCCTATTGGAACTAAGCCCCGGTCTTGTTCAGAGCACACAGTAAAGAGAAGAAAATGGGGGAATGTTCATTGAAAAACTTTCATTAGAGGTATTGGGGGTACGCCGTGATATTTGTCAAGATGTTTCTATTTTGAGCCAGAGATTCTAGCTACAAGATCAATTCATCTGTGAGTGTCTATCACACAAAGCCAGTTTTCCCCAAAGCTCTCTTTCAGAGTCATACTCATACAGCTTGCCTCTCCACCTAGAGTTTTCTTCTATGTCAGATTTTCCCTACAGTGTCATCTCATTCATCTTTGAAGAATCATATTCAGCTGTCACTTCAGTTATCAGATAGCACCTGCTTTAAAGAAGACACAGAAAAGAAGTATGTAATTATAGTAATTCTAATTGAACAGCCGTGGGAAAATCCTCTGGGCCTTCTATTTCTTAATTATATTTTAGGATGCATATTACAGTATCAAATAGAATGAATTAATATTATTTCAGATTTTATTATGACATGAAAAACCCATCAAGAGATAATACAGCATGATTACTTTTTATCATATGTAAAAATTAGATTCTGTGTGATATCATCTGGAATCAAATTCTTATACAGGTAGTTCTTGCTTAACTACAATAATTGGAACCAGCAACTCCATCACTAAGCAATACAATTGTTAAGCACAATGTCACTTGGCCATGCTAGCAGTTATGGCAGTTCCGGTTGCTGTTGTTAAGTGACTCCTGTGTGGTCATTAAGCAAATGATTATGATTTGCTGGCTTCTTTGCTTGTCGAATGCTGGCACTGAATGTCACAGATAGTGGTTACATGAACAGAGGAAACTTTGACCATTATAATTGCAAACCAGCCACCAAGCAATCAAATGATAATCATGTGACTGCTAGGACAGTTGCAACCACAAGGACCCGGTCAAATGTCTCCTCCTTCAAACAGTTGCTAAACAAGTGATACTTAAATAAGAAACACCTGTATTAAAATTTCCCACAGGTCAGATCAATTATTGGGATTAGTCCAGTTAAAATGGTTCTAAAACCACCAGTGACATTCTACATAAAATGGCAACCTTGTAGTGTCAAATGTTGTACAGACCCCTACATAATTAAATTGCATACAGATTTTTGCTATTTTGGTTTTTCCAAGTCCAAATATTTATTTCTATGGCTATTGCAGACACTAAGCCTATATCAAATCAAATATGGGTAATGTTGCAGTGATCTCTTCACACCTAAGAACTCAGAGCAATCATCAAGTTTTGTTATTTCTCCATTTTGAGATTTTTAGGATTCTATTAGGTCCACCATGTAAGCATGCATACATTTGTTAGTGAATAATTCAGTATTGGAAGGCTCAGTGCATTACATCGTTAAATATAATTTCATTTTTATTGTGACTTAAATCTCCATTCTGAATCTCTCATTGGCCTTAGCCTTTGACTGAAAGAAAAGGATGCCATGGAAATAACTTGAAAGCTGATTTTTTTTTTAAACTTTGCCTGCTCACCTCTAGCAGTGCTCTAGTAATACACAGTATGCTTCTGGGTGCCATAGAAGGTGCCAGCATTACTATATTAAAACCTATTCCCATACAATCCATGATGCTTCTGTAGCATCATGGTAAGAAGTTGAGTATGTCATAGTTAAATCATGGTCATCTATAGTAGGCAGAATGACTTTCTCTAAATCAGCTTGCTCTTCACACAGGATTTCTTTTAACAGAAGCCCACCTATGCTTTAATCTTCAGACCTCTTGAAAATGTTATAGGCCTTTTCTATTCATGCAATCACTGGATAGTAAAAGATGTGTACAGTGCATTTTTTTTAAAAGAATGTGTGTTCTCCTTTTTTATTATTGATCATTCAACTATTAAATGTTTTAATGTGCTTAGAAGCTGCCCCAATTTCTTAGAGATGGATAGTGTAACAATTGTAATATAAAAGCAAGTAAGTAATCTTCCATCATCAAAGCAGATAGTAAAAAAACAAACTGGATTTGGAACTGAGAAACAATATGCAAAAAGTAACACGTTCCTTTAAGGGGTAATAATTAACTGAAGCTATATATTTTTCCTCAACCTATGTAGTTTCAGTGTGAAGTACATTTCCAAGTAAGTCCACAAACACACGTGTTTAATTTTACTTATCCTTCTGAAACCAAGAACTCTCATTTTCCTGGGGGCAGAAAATTAAATTCTGCCTTTCACTGCTTGAGGGTAATATTAGTTACTGAAGTATAGAAGATAACTGTCAGCTTAAATTTGGGAAGATCAGATGTACAGTATAAGAAATGTGCAAAATCACTAAGAAAATAGTTGCGTTTATTTCAGGGATATATGTTTGATTATGTTGCCTCCCAAAACTTACACAGTGCATGTATTTGGTTTGCTAACTCACTCAAAGGATGATAATTAACAACACTGATGTTTTTCTTATGCTTTTAGTGAGTCTTTTAGACAATTCAGGGAAATGAACAAACTAATAAATAAACTCTAAGCGCTAAGGGCTGTCATAGAGATTTAATTTTGAATAGTAGTTCAACATTCTCCCATCTATATGAAATTTGGAAGTGCTGGCATCAGCTAGAGAATAATTTAATGATGTCTTAAAGATAAAAGGACTCTAGATATTGCTAGGTCAGGAGAAAAATGTTCAGGGACTGGGGAGATGAAAAAATAAAAATTGGGAATAACAAAAGTGAATGGGAAGAAAAGACAACTGGAAATAAAGTAGTAGCCATAACAGTAGTCATCGTTGAAACTTGTGAGGAAATGTCGCCAATAATACAATGGCTAACAGAAAATGATCCTTTAATTATCTTTAGTCTACAATAGGCTTGTCCAACCTGGTGTCCTTTAGTTTAAATGACCATTTGGGAAAGCTGGTTGTTGTCCAATATATCTGAGGGCACCAGATTGGTGAAGGCTGGTTTATATACGTGGCCCATGGGTCCATTCTTACACAGTAAAATACTCTGTGAATTAAGCCACAAATTGAAATATTGTAGAGAAATTTTCTAGTTATGCTTTCACCAAAAACTTGGAACATTGCCTTTCATTTTGCTCTCCTCCACGTCCGTCTTCAAATTTTACTTTGGAGTCTTTCATACAACTCACTCTTTTTTCCCCAGTTTCTCTCACTTGCACCTGGAGTTACATACTGGAATTCTTCTGTCATGGATCCTTCTGCACGCTGCAGTTTTTCTGTAAAAGGCTCAGCATGTTCTGTATAGTTGAGATATATGTTTTATTACTAAGTGGCATGTTAATGTCTGACATTTCTATTGTACTTGAGCCATAATGGAAAGAAGCACATAAGAAAAGAAACCTGTTCAAAAGAAACCTTTGAAGTGGCCCATTTTGTTTTATATCATTCAAGTTTATTTACTTAGCATATGGCGATGGTAAATTAGCCAGGATATTACAGAGTTAATACAGAGTAGTTGTTTTGTTGTCTAAGATTGCTAGTCCATTCGGTTCACACTCACGTGCTATCTAGAGTGCACCACAGGGGGCGAACTAACTCCACACTCAAAATGGCCTACAGCATTCACCCTGGGATTTTTCCTTCCACCGATGTCACCTCATGTTTGGGCTCACATTCGGGCAGGTCCAGCACCAGTTGGATTTGTACTTCCACATGAAGCACCATTATTTTTCCCACCAAAGTGGTACCTATTTATCTACTTGCATGTAGTATGCTTTCAAACTACTAAATTGGCAGAATCCGAGGCAAGTGATGAGAACCCTCCCCGCTGGGAACTACCGTTCATGGAGGCCGGTGCATGGGGGGGCCAAGAGCGCTGCAGCCAGCTGGGGAACGGCGGCTCCCAGCAGGGAGGAGCCCAGGCAAGGCTGCGCATTTAGAGATTCCCTGGCCAGTGCATGGGGGGGCTGAGAGCGCTGCTGCTGGCTGGGGAATGGCTGTTGCTTTGCCTCGCCAGGGAACAGGATGGTACTTGGTTATCCTGAAGTGACGGTACGGTACTTTGTGGTCCTGAAGTGAGGGGGGCATGTGCATGTGCAGAGTGGGGTGTATGTGTGCATGTGCAGGGGGTGCATGGGACAGCCTTGTGTGCATGCACAAATGAGGGCATGCATTGTATTATGGGTGCTGGCACGCGCGAGCGCAATAGCACTCATGTGCTTGGACCTTTGGCACGCAATGCCAAAAAGGTTCGCCATCATTGCCCTATACCATTTCAGTCAAATGGTTGCCCAATCTCTTCTTAAAAACTTCCAGTGTTGGAGCATTTACAACTCCTCAAGGCAAGTCATTCCACTGATTAATTGTTCTAACTGTCAGGAATTTCTCCTTAGCTTTAGGTTGCTTCTCTCCTTGGTTAGTTTCCATCCATTGCTTCTTCTCCTGTCCTCAGGTGCTTTGGAGAATAGCTTGACTCCCTCTTCTCTGTGGTAACCCCTGAAATATTGCAGCACTGCTATCATGTCAGTATCATGTCTAGTCCTTCTCTTTATTAAACTAGGCATACCCAGTTCCTGCATCCGTTCTTTATATGTTTTAGACTCCAGTCCCCTAATCATCTTTGCTGCTCTTCTCTGCACTCTTTCTAGAGCAAGGCTGTCAAACTCACATCGTCACAGTGGCTTCACATGATGAATCAGGACTTTTTCCCCCCTTTGCTAAACTGGACGCGGCCAGCGTGTGACGCATCCAGCCGACAGGCTGGGAGTTTGACAACCCCATTCTAGAGTTTCTACATCTTTTTTTTACCAAAGATGTAGTATTTTTACCATAATACTAAACAAATGTCACTAAACAAATGGTTGTAAATTGAGGACTACTTATATAGGTGGAAAGAAAACAATATTGCAGAGGTCATAGAGCACATTCAAGTATGTTTCTGCACATGTTAGATTTAATAATATGTTAAAGGATTGAATTGGTTCTCTTATTAATACTTTCTTGTTCCTTTTTCCTAAGTTTTAGATTATTTTATCTACTATTATGTATGGACAGAAACATGTTCTTCCCATTCAAATTCTACTTATTGCCCCACGAATTTCCCTAATTCTATTACTTTTTATTCTAAAATACTATAGGTTCTAAGAGAAAGATAGTTAAGTATGTATGTTTTGTCAGTTTGAAATTATAAATAAAAAACACTGGTTTTAATACGTAAAAATTTAACTACAGTTTTCAAAAAAAAAGAAAACGCTGAAGCATGTAATATTATATAAAATGTCAACTGTGCTGTAGAAATGCTACCATATTAAACTTTTTATAATAATCAACAACATAAAACTGGAATAGGATTCAATAAACAGATCCATATATTTAGGTGTTTTTTTAAAAAAATCTTCTCTTGAGGAAATTGTGCTAAAAATCAGATTGCAACTTGAAAAGATTCCAAGGAAATCTCCACATTTACAATGAACAGATCTGAACTTTTCATGCCAGAAAAGTAAAAGCCCGTCGTGACACATGGCCTATATGATGCACATCAACGGAGTTTGCCTGTTTTAACTTTTCAGATGTCAAAACTGATTTTTAAGATTTTGAAAGTTGAAGATCTTGGAAACCTATCACAGAAATACTAATAACTACTGTTTCAGCTGGCTATTGTGTTCACATACCACACACACACAAAGAGATACACAGGAATTCTAACTCTGGCCTCAATTAGAGATCTCCACATAGTATAAGATAATGGCTTTTTAATTATGTAACACATTCAACTGTCACAAATTGTCTGGCACTGCTTTATTTCTAAGAGTGCAATCCTGCAGCTAAACCTGTCCTGAAAAAATCCTCAGTCCCAGGCAGCTGGAATCCATAAAGTGTAATTTTCAACAGCTATGTGCTATTCTTCCCATCCTCCATTTGCTTTTTTCCCCTCCCCCCTCTAGGGCAAGGGTCTCCAATCTTGGCAACTTTAAGACTTGTGGACTTCAAGTCCCCAGCTTTGCTGGCTGAGGAATTCTGGGACTTGAAATCCACAAGTCTTAAAGATGCCAAGGTTGGAGACCCCTGCTCTAGGGGGCTTCTTTTGAGCATACTGATTTGACATCCATTCCATCAATTGAGGATCTATCTAGCTGGATCCTTTTTATAACCATTTAAAGACAACTTGATAACAGCAAATACATTGAATTATCAACCTTAGATAATTATCCTTTAAACTTCAGCTTTTCTTTTGCATTCAGGACTTCAAATAATTTATTGTTTGCTTGAGCAATAGTAGGGAGTAGAATAGCACAATTTGAAGGTCATTCTAACTATCTTTGGTAAAAGTCTGGTTCAACCAATAGGACACTCCATGTGCTTTATTTATATAATATTAAGCCAGCTGTCAAAAAGGAGTAGCGGTGGAGTGAAATAATTCCTGCTGTTTTTTACAAGATGCTGCAACGTTAGAAATGCAATTGGTATTATTTGATTCAATCTGTTTAATTTAATACTATTAAGGAAAAGCATTCATTTAAATTTTGCTCAGAAATATGCTTCATTGAACACAACTGGATTTATATCCGAATTTATAAAATCACATTGTGCAAATAGCAGTACTAACATTCTACAGGAAAACGACTGGTTCATAGATTATTTTGTATCACTCTGGAAGGGAATTCCAGTTTCATTAGAGCATTGAAATTATTACTCACATCTCAGTAAGGAGGTTAGAATTTTGTGCATATTGAATATAGAGAAATTGTTGGTTCTTTGGAAATGTATTAGGAGGTTTGGACTTTGAGAAAGCAGGATAAAGTAGCAATAGCAATTGCACTTAGATATATATACGAGTTCATAGTGCTTTGCAGCCCTCTGTAAGTAGTTTACAGAGTCAGCATATGCCCCCCAACAATGTGGATTCTCATTTTACTGACCACGGAAGGATGGAAGGATGAGTCAACCTTGAGCCGGTGAGAATCAAACTGCTGGCAGTCAGCAGAATTAGTCTGCAATACTGCACTCTAACCACTGCGCCACCACGGCTCAGTATTGATGCTTTTGAACTTTGGTACTGGAAAAAAGCTCTTTAAAATATTATGGATAGCCAAGACAACAATCAATTTCAGAATTTTCATTTGAGACACAAATAATCTGGCTCAAATTATCATATGTTGGAAACATTATGTCTAAAGAAGACCTACCCTCATTGGATAAGCCCACAATGCTGATAAAGATGGAAAGAATGAGAAAAAAAGATGAATTCATTCACAGCAGCAATGAATGCATCATTAGAAGATCCAAAGGAACAGACTGAAAACAGATTCTCCTGGAGACAATCTATGTGTCCAGTAAAAATTTATAACAACTTGATGGCACACGATCAATAAATCATTTTCAGGGCTGCTTTAATTTGGAACTCATCAAAATTGGAATGTAACCCTTGAAGAATTGCTTGAGTATTTTGTTTGGTTAATTTTATTTATCTATTTTCTACACCAGCAATCTAGCCTAAATGTCTTTAGAATAAAAATCTAAATAGTATTTTATGCTGAGCCTCAACAAACTACAATGGGCTTTATCCACAATATACATCATAGCTAGTAGTTATACCTGTATAAAAGAGTAAACTAGATTAATGGGGAATCATAGTTTATAGTGAATAAACTGTGCGCATAACATATTTGCTCCACTGGGCCTTTTTGCTACCTTGAGCAACTTCAAGATCTCAATGGAAGTGGGGCTCCCATTCAGTCGCATCTATCACAAACCACAGTGGTTAAGTCAAGTTTTACTCTTGATTTACAAACTGTGGCATAGTAAACCAGAAAACTCTAGCAAGGGCAAGAGGAAGCAAACATGTTATTATTTTAGTTTTTCCATAATTCAATTTCCGTAATTCAAAATTGTATGTTTTAAATAGACTTCTTCATACATTTACTTGTTCAATTTACAGTTAGGGTTCTAATATTTTGGCTGAGCAACTACTAGATATAGAAAATTCCAACTCATTGTAGTCATATGGCATAGATATTGAAACCCTATTAATAGGCCACACCCTGTTCAAGGCATTGTACATGTTCTGTTGTCCCTGCACAGTGGACAGACTGAAAGCTGTGTGATATTAGATGGGAAAGAACCATCTTTGAATAACTCCTACCAAGATCTAGTGACATGGGAATTGGACCACCTCGATCTGAAGATATTCCAACTTTTTTGGACGGGGTGGTGTGAAATTTGAGGTTGCTTAGATTCACAAGTCCTGCTTGATGTGGAAGGACTTTGTTTAGTGAGTTGTGCCTTTTCCTAGATTGGGGGGAGGCCTTCACACACTCACTCAGGCCCAGGTCACTTTATGGTTGAATGCACTCTACATGGGCTGCCTTTAAACATCACCCAGAAGCTTCAGCTGGTCCACAATTCAGCAGGTAGTAATGGCCATACCTTAGAACCGTGATGGCGAACCTATGGCACGCGGGCCAGCGGTAACACGCAGAGCCCTGTCTGTGGGCAAGCGCACCATTGCCAGCTGCTCTTCTGGTTTCTGGTACACATGTGGCTTTTGTGCCGGAAATATGCGCCGGCCAGCTGGCCTTTGCAGGCACTGGAGCACCAGAAAATGGCTTGAAAACGTACGCACTGGGTAGCTGATCTTTGGGTTTCCGGCACTCCGGCACACACACACACGTTCCGGTTTGGGCACTTAGTGCCGAAAAGGTTCGCCATCGCTGCCTTAGAATGTAACACTTCTGCTTTGCAAACTGCCCTGGTTTCCACTGTAATGGAATGTATAGATGGCTTTGGGGGAAAAGGGGAAAAGATAGGACCTAGGAAACAATCTGACAAGAGACGCAGCAGCTCCAAATGGCTTAACAGTCAGAGAAAGAACTTAGGAAGGACCTATCCTAACGGGTCAAGCAGTTAAAAGTGGTGGGTGAGAAGTTTGTACTTTCAGACTTGCGAAATTCTGTTAATGTAACCTTACAATAAAGTAGAATTAGTTCATGCAGTCATATTTCCTGTCTGGGTTACCTAGGAGGACTAACAGACAGTATGCTTCCAGGTGCAATTCAGAGTGCTAATCTGCCTATAAAGTCCTTTGTGGCATAGGACCTACCGGTAGTTATTTGAGGAACTGCCTCCCTCCCTTTGTATCTGTCCTGCTGACTCAATCTAGCAGAGGTGGCATACTCTAGGTTCCATTGATTAAACAATGCCATCTTTTAGGAACCCAGAAGGAGTGCCTAACCTCTGGAATGAGGTTCTTCTGAGATATGAATGGTCTCCACCCTGCTGTTGTTTCAAAGGGCTCTGAAGATCTGGCTCTTTGCCCAGCCTTTTGGTAAGCACAACTGATGTTCTTTTATTTCCTTTTCCTTGTTCTTGTTCCTGGTTTTCTCAGTCATCTTGCTTCTTTGTTTTGTATTTCTGGTATTACTTTTTTAAAAATATATGTTTTTAGCAATTTGTAAACCACCCAGAGTCACTGAGAATCAGGCAGCATATAAATGTGATAAATTACTATTATTACAGGGAGATCTTCCGATGTTACACTTTTGTTACGAGGCACGCTGATTGGGGCTGATGAGAGTTTAAATCTTGCCATTGAATTTCATCCATAACTGTCAGTCCAATTGGAACAAAGATTCACCAATGAGCCAGAAAATAATCTTTTGTTTGACAAAATAATATTTTAGCATGTTATCAAGCAGTAAATAAACTGCTATGTTTGCAGCAAAGGTTTTCTAATACGTTTTCTTTATTTATATTGCAGGATGACTTATTAAGGTTGGTTGGGGGTAGATAAATGACAGAAGCCTTTTCAATGTGGTTTGGATTTTCTCACATTGTGTAGTAGCACGGAAGGGTAGCATTTGACGGTACGCATGCCACCAACTTAGCAAAGAAAGTCTTAGTTTGGGGATGCTGTAGTCTTGTGTGTCAGCGGTCCACAACCTTTCTGGCTTGGTGGGCCAATAGAAGAGGAGGCGGCAGTAGCAGGGGGGAGGGGATGGTTTTGGGCTTACCGCTTTCACAAAAGCAGCTTCATGGACACATGTGCGTGCACGCTCGTCCATCACTTCTGCAGCCCAGTTCCTAAAGGGCTGCAGCCCAGGGGCTGGGGACCCTATTATATGCGATCCAGTTATACTTATATTCATCAGAAGAAGAAATAAAATATGCAGTCATCAATGTCTTTCTAAAATATAGTTGCTCGCTAACTAGCCTCATCCATTTCAATTATGTCATGATATCACTGGGATTTCCTCAGGCATTGAAGAAAGATAAAAGTTAAAAAATGTTGCCTACTCTTGGCTTAAGTTCTTTTGTTTAGGAAAGTTTACATTTTACAAGCAAACTGGAGAATCCTCTTGCTCACAGGACATTTGGCTAAAAAAAGTCTAACTCTAATTTCACTATACACTAAGATGGAAATCTGAGACAAAATGATTTGTGTTTAGAAATGAACATCAGCCTTAGCCAAATAGCTGTGCTTTGTATGCCACTATTCTCACAATATTTTTAGCTAGTTGAAGGGGAAACGATATATAATTTATGTTTTAAGCAGCTTCAGGAATAAATAAATATATAGGAAATATTACATATTGCATCATCTGAGATAATTTTTTATTATTTTGGTATAACTTATCTGAAGCTTGCAGAGATTGAGGAAAATGTTTCTGATATCAGTTTATGGCTTCTCCTGAATATCTGATGGTATACTGCATTTATGAGGCCTGCATATCTAGAATTCACAAAGTGTAGTACACTAATACCTATAAAGTTTAAACTGAGATAAGGGCTGATAAAAGGAACTCAATTATTTGAATCCAGATCCTCTCAGTCTCTAACATATTAATCATATATACCAGAAGCATATAAATCCCATCAACAATGTCTTAATAGGATAAGAATGTAGGTAGCACAAAGGCTCAAGTCTCACCGAGGTATGTCCCAGGGGTGAAATCCTACCGGTTCGCACCAGTTCTATAGAGTAGGTTGCAAGCAGCTGGTGACATCATAGAATCGGTTCTCTCCAAATCTGTTAAACCTGTTCAATCTGTTGCTGGTGCCATTTTGTGTGCTTTTGCATTGTGTGTGAGT
>JANHFT010003645.1:64281-80394 GCA_032467955.1 Pseudoxenodon macrops | reverse complement strand
TGGATTAGTTTATGATTGATTCCAGGACTTTGCAGGTGATGCAACATAATGAGATTGGTCTGTAATTTTCAACTAGACTGGGGTCATCCTTTTTGAAGATAGGGATGGCTAGTGACCATAAATTAGGCAAAGAGCTGGTTCTGAAGGATATTTCATAGATTATTCTAAGAGGTTATTTAGACATATTACTTTCAGTAATACCTCTGAATTCCACAGCATGTATTGAATATAGAATATAATAGATGATGGAATTCTGTGAATCAGAATTATTTTGCATTTTAGTATTAAGATAGTATGAACTGCTATTTTTGATTTAGATTCTTAGATTTATTTATTTTTTGCCTTACTATTAAAATAATTTGAATCTCTAAGGCCCAAAGACAACATAAAATGAGAGTCTGTCTACCTACCATCATATCAACTTACTGTCTTTATCATATCCATCCATCCATCCAGAGCTTCATAACTGAGATGTTTAGAAACATGCATGGTATGCAGAAATGGACAGGGAAATGTTTTTTTTTCCATCTTGCAAAACATAGTATCAGAGATATCTTAGTGAAACGTATTGAAATGAAATCAATGCATAAATGCAATAAAAATTGAAATACAAGTTAGAGCATGCAAAAGAAAGTACTTCACACAGTGTAAAAATTAACCTAGTGAATTAATGTCTACAAGATATGGCCATAATTTGAATGGATGTAAAAGAGGTGTAAATGAATTCATCAATGATGTGTCTATTAAGGCCAACAGCCTTCATGACCCAACGCTATCTGCGTAACATTCAGCAGATATCAATTGCAGGGGAACAATAGTGAAAGAGGGATATTGCTCCATCTCCTGCTTGAGAAGAGTTCAGAGATATCTGCCAGGTTGTTGTGAGAAGTAACGTCTGAACTAAGATGGATTATCAGGACATGTTTTTACATACTTTTGCACTTCATATAAAATCTCTCTTACATTGAGTTTTGTTCCAGGTGAATTCATGGAAAGATTGATATATTTTTCTTAGCTATAATATTGAAGTGGTTTGTTGATCCTTATAGCCTGTTTTCAGTTTTTAAGTGAAATCATTCATTGGATTAGGTTCTTGTTGCTTCTATTTCAAACCTAAGGAGAATCCAATCCCTTTTGCTGGACTCACAAATAAAATATATGTTTCCATTCCACTGATAAACAGAATAGACACGTTATCTATTTGTAGGACATGTGATTCGTGTAAAAGATGTTTTAATTAAAATTCACTTATAGCGATCCAATATAAAACAACAACGCCCACCCAGATTTCTTCTGTTCCAAAACTATTTTAATTTGCTAGCTTTGCATCTATGGGTGGTCAAGTGAAACAGCATTGTTTAGATAGGTATGACAAGGGAGCACTAATAAACAAAGACAAGTTTTCTATTTAGGAAAGTGATGATCCTTGAGGGAATTACATATGACACCACCATCTGTCTGATAGAAGGCTTGGGCTTTGTACAGCACGTATAAAAGCATAACATGGAGAATGCAGAGATTTCCTATTCTTCAACATCCTCTACTGACTGCTGAATGCTATAACATTGTCAAATGTTTGTTTCCAATGAAAACCTGAGTGGGATAGGGGCAATGGGAATCAAGGGAAGTTCCATGTATATTATTTTTTAATCAGATTGTCTGCTATATTGTTAATAGGAAACACAATAATTCCAAACAAAGATTTTCTACTGCTATGGTTTTATTTTTGAGACTGTGGAATTAGTTATAAGGATGTGTTGTTGTTTTTTTACTGTTCCTCTTGTTGTCTAAGTTAAGCTGACAGCCCAGTCATTTGCAGGAAAAACTCTAAAAACTGCTCTTGATTGGATCAGGCCATTAGATCTTTCTAGCAATAGCACTTAGACTTATATACTGCTTCACAGTGCTTTATAGCCCTCTCTAATGGTTTACAGAATCAGCATATTGCCCCCAACAATCTGGGTCCTCATTTCACCAATCTTGGAAGGATAGGAGTCAACCTTGAGCCTGGTGAGATGTGAATTGCCAAATTGCAAGCAGTCAGCAGTCAGCTGAAGTAACCTGGAGTATTGCATTGCATTCTAGCCACTGGGCCATGACGCTTCTAAGAGGAGATCATTTTCCAGTTGTACCTACAAATATTGGGAACTGAATCGATAAACTTTGGCAAATAAAAATATATATGTACAGTTCCACTAAACTACCATCCTTCCTTCTTACACCTTAGTTTAATGATTAAATTAAAAATTACTTAAATTATTAGTAGACCAGTGAAATGCTATGGACATAGTATATTTAGACTTCAGCAAGGCATTTGACAAAGTAGTCCACAACCTACTTCTTGGTAAGCTAGAAAATGTGGGATAGACAGTATCACCACCAGATGAATTTTTAAGTGGCTGACAAACTGTACTCAATGAATAGTTCTTAATGGTACTACATCTACATGGAGGAAGTAAGCAGTGGGTACAACAAGGATCTTCTTAGGCCCAGTAGTCTTCAATATCTTCATAAATGACTTAGATGAGGGAATAGAAGGCAAACACATTAAATTTGCAGATGACACTAAACTGGCAGGAATAGCCAACATCCCAGAAGACAAGCTTAGAATCCAAAAAAAGTTGAAAACTTGAACAATGGGTCCTATCCAACGACATGAAATTTAATGTGGAGAAAAGCAAGGTTTTAAACCCAGGCTGGACAAAGCAACAGTACAAGTACAGATTATGTGAAATCTTATATAGATATATAAATTGCATATTACTCACTTTTTGCTGACTCACTTGGAGGTTGCAAGTACGGAATGATACTGACTGCAATTTGATTGGAGTGCTGGTAAGAACAAAGGGTTACACCTTTTGTCCCCATTTTTGTGGATTAGATCCAGGTCAAACCCTGCTCTTAGCTGGCTATTTGTTAAAGAAAAGACAGATATATATAAAAATTAGGCGACTAACTTCACATCTAATTTGATTTAAAAGTGCTGATGGTGACCTTTCTTAATTTTGACTCAGAAGCTCTGAAGGACTGCTTCCTCTTGCATGAAATCACAGCATCTTAAGATGCACATTAAAGGTCTTAAAATTTGTACTGCAATGATTCTGCAGAAAATCATTGAGTATAGTCTTGATCTCTCTTCCAAAGACTCCACTCAAGCACACTGTTCCCAGGTTTAAAAAAAATCTGAACTACTATTGAAATATTTTCTCCCTTTTATTATACCAGCTGACGGTGAATGCGTCTCATTCTCAAAGGCATATATAACTATCTTCAACCTGATGCCCTTCATATTAACAGATAACAGAATAACAGAGCTGGAAGGGACCTTGAAGATCTTCTAGTCCAACCCCTGCACAAACGTGAAATGCTACACTATTCTGGACAAATGGTATAAGGTTTCCTGCTTGAGCAGGGGGTTGGATTAGAAGACCTCCAAGGTCTCTTCCAACTCTGTTATTCTCTTACAATTACCAATTCTTTTCCCCAAATACTTAGCAACGTTTAACCCAAATAAATAATAAAGGAGGGTTCCCTCTAGGTAAATATAAGCACTATCTTGAGTTGCTTTTGATTCCTAGCAACTTCATAGACATTCTTTGAGAATGTCGAGAAATTTCCATTGCTTTCTTCTGGAATGCTTCTTCAGCTCCGCAGTCTAGAAATGGTTATAGGCACCAACTTGGTTGCAAGCCCTCCAATGCAGCCTAGAAACGTCTCGCTTGACATAAGGAAAACTAATAAGGATACTTGTAAATTATTTTAAGGTCAATTCTTGATGATTTGCCAAAACAAAATTGAAATTGACTCACAAATCTTACAAGACATTGCTATTGCAGATAACTTTTAATTTCAGTGAAATGAAAGGGTTACTCTTAAGCCATCCCCCCCCCTGTGAAATTGATGCTGTTCTAATCTGTCTCTTCAAAAGAAAAGTGGGAGCCGCGTGCATGCCTTTGGGAGACTTGCCGAGTTTGTTCAAAACACGGATGTCTGGGATGTGTAGGTGACGTGTAGGTGCCCTTCTGTCAAGTGAAGGTGAGTTTTTGTGCATCAGGATTCTTGTGCTGCATAACAGATACCTGCTCCTTAGAACCTTAATGGATAAAATACACTTTAAAAGGTTTTTTTTTAAAAAGACATTCATTTTTTAAAAAAGATGATTTTATTATTTTCTTTTTTATTGCAGTTCAATCTTCAGAAATGTTTTATATCATTTTGGACAAGCTACTTCTGTATACCAAATGATTTTGCATTAATGTATATGTGGTCCCATAGATATGTTTAGCTGAGAATATAGTCCACTGAATTCCAGGTTTATTGAGAACCTCTGAACAGAATTAACTTAGGCAGCTAGGTGATTTGCCAATCCCTATAATGCGCTCCCTTTAAATAAATCTCCTTTCTAGTTTAGTTTTGACACCTGTTTTTCTAATCTTTGTTCAGGTTCCTGCTTTCAGAGACACATACTGTACCAGAGGTGGGTTCCTACTGGTTCTATCCGGTTCTATAGAGTAATTAGTAACTCCGCGGTGACATCATGGAGCCGGTTCTGTCAGTGGCTCCGTGGTCGCCTCCTTGGATTTTGCTTCTGCGCATGTGCAGAAGCTAATTTTTTGACTGCCGCACATGCGCTCACTTGCGAGCTTTGCACGCGCGCTTGAGGCGCAACCCTGAGTGAACCGGCAGTAAAAAGATTCAGAACCCACCTCTGAACTATAACCTTTCTACCTCCAAGAAAGCAAAATAACAAATAAGTATATCCGTATAGACATTATATTAGCAGGTAAAGATTTAAACTTGCTAATGGATAACAATTTTAATTTGGCAAAAATGGATCAACCCTAGCATTTTTGTGATACTGAAGCTCAGTTCATGTACTGTATTTTTCCTGTGCTTTGAAGTTCTATACTATAGGGTTTTAAAAAATTAATTTGGGAAGCAGATGTGCATCATACTGTATATAGTTTCATGAAAAACACTCAGTTGATGAAATGCTTCATTTTTAAAAAGCTGATCTCATTAAAAAAAAAGTAACAAGGAGATCCTTCCTCTCTAAAATGTATTAGGAAGGATTTTGTGGGGCTATTTATTTTATTCAGATATATCCCCTCCCCCATAGAAAAGGTAGTAGTATCAGCCAATACTGGTTTACCAGGTTAGTGAGAAATAGGCCTTTAGTTGCTATGGGGGGGGGGAGAAGTTATTTATCCTTGATTTAGGTAGGTTGGCATCTGCTTTCATTATATAACACAGAAGATATATCTGTTTCAGCTGAAATGTTCTCGTTATTACGTAGCTTTAGGGTATATATATCTCCTCATTTATAAGTGGTTACAGAGGGAATATATTTGTATATAGAATAACTCCCAACAACCTATCCTCAGGAGTTTTATTTCTGTATTGACAATCTTAATAGACCTGGAAGGCTTCATGTTGGTGAAGAGTGGCCTAGAATATGAGAAAAAGAGAGAGATGGTGAGATAGTGAGATGGTGTGTGTGTGTGTGAGAGAGAGAGAGAGAGAGAAAGAGAGAGAGAACTATCAGATATGAAATGAAACTACATAAATCATGTATGTGAGCAAGTTGTAAACTATTACTACTACTACTTATTATTAATATAGTTGGTCATGCAATAAGCCAGATGTTAGACTAGATTTATCATTTTGGCCACATTATCATTATCTTCCCAAGGACCTGAAATAGGCAGATGTGGTTACTTCATCATAGGATATAAGCTGTTCCAAGTAAAGCTGTCTTTTACAATTGATGTTGATTTTGTCAATGCCAATGATGGTCAAGTGATGCTCCAGTTGTTCTGTGATTGTGCCCAAAATCCTAGCCCTCAAAATGACGCTATAGAGCACTGCACACCAAGACAACTAGACACAAGAACAGTTTTTTCCCTTGTGTCATCACTCTGCTAACAAATAATTCCCTCACCACTGTCAAACTACTTACTGAGACTGCACTACTATTCTTCTGATCGTTCCTATCACCATCTCCTCCTACTTATGACTGCAGGACTATAACTTGTTGCTTTTATCCTTAAGACTTTTATTGATATTGTTTCCTGATTGCTTACTTGTATCCTATGACTATCATTATGTGTTGTACCTTACGATTCTTGATAAATGTATCTTGTCTTTTTATGTACACTGAGAGCACATGCACCAAGACAAATTCCTTGTTTGTCCAACCACACTTGGCCAATAAAGAATTCTATTCTATTCTATTACATTTTCAATGCATATTTGAAATTCCCTTATGAATTTTTGACCATTTATCTGGTGTTATGTACCAATGACACATCATTTTATAAAAAATATCTTTAAGATTATAATTCAGTTAAATTATGTAGCCATCACTATCATCATTATTCTATTTAAATGCATTGGTTGTCCAACCCCAATGGACTCTCACACACAATCTGTTTCCTAAGACGAGCAAAAGAAAGTTTCAGTACATTTCTTATAAGATCATAGCTGATACGTCTTCAGCTGACTTTCAGAATAAATTTGTTCCTGACTTTTATTCAGTCTGCGGATGGTGTTTATTGCCTAGCAATTAGAACAGATATTAACTTAACATATATTATCTTTCAAAAAATGTTTCTCATGAACAGATTCCCAAGAGCTCTTGCATTTTCCTTCACTCTCACTTTCTTTGTCTTTCTACTCTGCCTCCTCCACACTCATCCACCCACCTGCTTTTAAAATGTGCTTTCTCTTCAAGTGTAGAGTTCAAAAAACTGCATTGCAGGCATAAAAGCCAATTATTTGGGCAGAAATAGCCCTCCAAAGTTATGTTTTAAACCAAATAGCCTTTTAATTTTTGGAAACATTTTCTTTAATAGTTTAATCCAACCCAGTTCAATGAAGGGACTTTTTTCTTAATCACATGCTGCTCATCCCACCCCATCCCACCAGTAGGAAACTTGTCATGGAAACTGTTTTCAGTGGCAGGAGATGGAATTTGGAGGGCGGGGGGAATGATAAAAGGACATGTAATTGAACTTGGATAGAGTGCTTTTCTTTCATGATAATTCATTTAGACCATGTGACATACCTGACAACAAATTAGCCGAGTTCATTTGAATTTGTTTCTTTGTTGCTTGGGGGTTGCTTCCAGCCAAAGTGTGCAATAAATGATGGCTTGTCATGCCAATAGAATCCAAGGATCTTGGATGCCACTGGAGAACTCTTCTTTGGAAAATAATCCCACTGAAGTAGTTTTGTAAAACAAGGTCTCTTCCCTCCCCCTTAACTAGCAGAGAGCAGAGTAGCCCCAACACTTGGAGGAAAGAATTGGACTTCTGGGCATGCGAAGCAATTGATCAAAATGAGTTGGGTACATCCCATAAATCCACCCCATAAATTCGTTGTTTCATGAATCAACTGAAGTTGAAGAAACTCTAAAATAAGGTGTTTAATTTTTTTTAAAGTATTGGAATAAATCGATTTCTAAAAGACTCTTTCCTTTGTAGCTTGAAAACTTGGCTTTGCCATCTAGCCTGGGAAATAGAGAGTGATGTACATCCCATAAAACGATTGTTCTATTTGTGAATTACTGTGTTGCCCTGATGAGTGTGTTGAATGATTTTAATCATTTTGAATTGTTTTAATGTATTGTATTACTTGCATGGTTGTTTTATTCACTGGATTTCTTTTGATATTTTTATATTGTAATTGTAAGCTGCCCAGAGTCATGAATGAGACAAGCAGCAATATACCGTATTAGTTTTTAGTTTTTGGGGAGGAAAATAGGGGGGGAAATCTGCCTACTAGGTATTCATCTGGCTAGCGCGCTTAGTCTGGTCAGCTTCAGCACATTATTTTAGTTCCTGGTTAGGGCTGGGAAAAAAGCTTCTTTGGAGGGAGTACCAATGAAAAAAGCCTGCAAAGATTGCTTCATTCGCCTCGTTAGGTCTGAAAAAAAGCTTCAGAAAAGCCACATTCAGAGTATCAGATGCACCCAAATTATCAGCTTCTTTTAGGGGGTGGGGATGCATCTTATACTCTAAAAAACACAGTAAACTGAATAAATGCATGAACGAATAAATACAGATTTTATAAATATAAGGAATGAAAATTTTCTATAAAATAAAAGACATCTAAGTTTCGAGGGTGGGACAGACAAATACCTTGAGATGATAGGTGCACTTAAAACTTTGTTTTAGAGCCAAATGCAGCACTTAGGGTAAGAAGCAAATTGTTAGTCAGTGCAGTAGCTGAAAATATAGAAAATCAACGAACTGGATTTCTGAGCTGTTTTTAGAGTCACATACAGAATAAATTATACTAGTTAAACCTTAAGGTTATTGAAGCCTGAATGATGGCAACAAGGCCTTCTCTTTGATTTTATTTAGCAGTAAATGCAGTCAATGCTTCAGCCAACGTATTTCAACAGGGGATGTGCATTCATTTGGTTCATTAAATATAAAACCCAGGCAAGTTGCTTTGGAGATATGCAGATCTCTTCCAAAGAATAACGAACCTTTGCCAGATACGATGCATGAATTGAATTGCTTCTTACCTACCAGGACTGCATTGGCTGTATCAAGGAGGGATTCATCAAGATCATGAGAAGTGATAATACCATTTTATATTTCACTGGTAAGTACCACATCCACTAAACAAAAGATTGTAAATCAAAGACTACGTGTATAGCAGTATAGAACCACAACAATTTTAAAAAGCTTGGGCTTCAGCTCTCAGAATTCCTCAGGCAGCATCTTCAAATTGTGAAACACTCGTTTATTGGTTAAGATGGAGACTCTTTGAGTGATTTGGAATGTTTCTTCCCAGATTTCTCTCTACCTGGGCTGAGCTGCTGTGTATGGCATGAGCTGTCAACTGACTCACCTGCTGTCTCTTTTACATTTGCTCTCCATTCCACACATTCATAGCTTTCCCATAGTCTTTCACAAGGAGTAGGTGTGGGTTATAGATAGAGGTGGGTTCCTACCGGTTCGGACTGGTTCTATAGAGTAGGTAGCAAGCCGCTGGTGATGTGATAGAACCGGTACTGGTCCATGGACGCCACCATCTTTTTTGTGGATTTGGTGGTGGGGGGTTGGAAATTTTTCTGGTTTTTTCTTCTTCTGCGCATGTGCAGAAGCTGAGTTTCCGGCACTACGCATTCATTGCCATCTTGTTTTCGGCCTTTTTTGGGCAGATTTTTTTCTAAATTTTTGTACTGCGCATGCGCGTGCCCACAAGCCACGCCCACACAGCGCGGGATGCAGTGAACTGGCAGAGAAGTAAGTTAGAACCCACCCCTGGTTATAGAGCAATTTCATTTCAAAATAGGGTTGCACTTTAAGCTCAAAGTCCCAGTGGCACATGTGGGACCCTAGGGGATGGAACTGAGCACTGAGGAGGAGCTTTTCATGGGGAGATTTCCTCAGAGAAGAGTACCTGTAGGTGGGGGAATTATTCTCTAAGTTCCTCTTGAACCATTTCTCATCTAAGCTCATAGGTATACTATACATATTAGAAAGAGAACTGAGATAATTTCCCGACCCAAGTCTGCAAAATGTCCCCATCCATAATCTCAGGATTGTTGTATTAACTTTTCTATTTAGTCCTCGGTCCTGATTGTGTGACAGCTTCTATTTGAGTCAAAATCTGAGCCCAACGTGATCTCCCCTGACTACTGCACTGTAGGCTATAGAGAAGCCGAACAGAATGGATGGGCCTGACAGTTTATTGCATTATCTGGGAAAATATGATGAACAAAAAGCAAGGCATAATAGCCCGGAGTCAAGTCAGATTCCATTTGCCACAAGTGAACGCTGGAGTTGCAAAAATGCCACACTGAGCTGCAGGAGCTATTTGTGCATTGCTTCTCCATGGTTGAACCCCAGGCCCCTTTTTTGCTGTCAGAATTCCAGATCAAGGAAATCGATACATAAAATAAATTCCTTATCACAATTTTACACACACACACACACACACACACACACACACACACACACACTGTGACTACAAGACACACCAAGAGCTAAAAAAGAAGCAAACTGGGTTGAATAGCCCAAGAAGACAAGCCAGAATTCACATTGTATTTTCTCATCATTATTGGAAATAGTTGCCACACAATGCCAGATATAATCTATGCATGGCAATTGATAACTTCTTAGAATGGCATCTGTACAGATCACAAGAAAATAGAACTTTAAAAGTAGCATTTGGGTGATAAGGGCTGTGTAGTAGCCTCTATCTTGATGTGTTGCCTTTCACGGTGATCATTTCTGCAGGGAGATCATTGCTCTTCACATGTTACGGTTTAGTGAAAGATTGAATCAAATGACATCTCTGTGCATACAGATTGGTCTCTGCAATCACAGAAATGATTTTATTTTGTAACCATCCCTGGTAGACTTTCCAATTACATAAGGCTAATCATTCATGCAGCAACCGATATAGCATGTGAAAGTAACAGTCAGAAATCCAGTGTTCTTGCATAGTGAAAGAACGGATGTTGGAGAATGCTACCCTGGATTTCTTTTATTTTGAAATCCTGTGATCTATTAAGCTCAAAATGTCAGAACTGAATTGTCCACTGCAGAAACAGGTGAGAAATAAATAGATGCCGTTAACATCCATTTCAAAACGTTTCTGTAAGGAAAAATATGCCAGGCAGACTTGTACAAAAATGCCTGCCGTTTGAGGACCTTGTGCTCAGAAAGAATTGCAGATGTTTTGCCTACGTATGGTCGAATGGTGCACCCTTGAGGACTAGATTCAGTCCCAGCTTCAGTCATCTAAGTTGACTGGGTCACGATGCAGCAGTGATACTTTCTCAGCTCAGCCTATTCCACAAAATTATTTTGGTGGGGGTAAAAAGAATGGAGATTCCCATGTACGCTACCTTGAGCTCCTAAGGGGAGGTAGGATATTAATCTAACAAATACAGACCCAAAATGTTGGCAAGAATTAATACTTAAAAGTATTGGGGATGCTGTCTCTGACTGATTTCACCTATAAATAAGCAGAGGCTATTTCAAATCTGTGCTCTGTGGTGCAGGACCCTAGATGAAATATGCTAAAATGAAGATGGGATTTTAATCCTGTATTTGTACTCAGCTTTGTAGCGGCATTCTACTTCCGCCGTGGTATAAATCAACTTGATTAAATTCGTCAGTGGTAGCTCGGAGCCACTACTGGTCCTCTTTCTGCTCTGATAAGCAGGAATCTTTGGAACAGATTTGCCCTGGGTCACTAGCTTTGGTAGCAAGGACACGGCACTATTTTTAGCTGCATGTTGGGTTTCTGAGCGGATAGTGACTCTTGCATAAGTATTTCTGTCCTAACCATCACATTTAGGTGAAAGTTTATGCTATAAAGACTGGAAGTGTCATCACTCTCCTCTGAAGGGATTAATTTTCCAGATGTAATCTTAAAGAGACAGCTCTGACATCCTTTCTATTGATTGGATGTGAGCTTTCGCTTTGAAGGGGGTGGGATTATTAAAGACATAAAAATTAAACCCCAAGCCTTTATTTCTATTTAATGACAACCTAGCAGGAGAAAGCTAGTGTGTTCAGTGTGTTTTGTTTTAACCACAGTACATTCGGGTTCCTCCAAATTCAAATGTTGAAATCAAACCCTATCGTTTAAAAATCAATCTTTTACTACAATGGAAATGAGTAGAGGTGGAATGTTTTGTGAACTGCATGTCTCCAATTCTGTGTCTGGAGCCATCATGTACAGTCCAGTGCCTTGTTTCCGAAATAAACAGAGGTTAGAGGGAATTCCATTACTGCAATTAAAATATGTTTCAGTCAGAATCATAACAGGCATCTCAAAAATCAACCCAGGGGAATGTTTCCTTTTAATACTGAAATGTTATTTGAGCAGTGTTTTTTGTTCAACCAAGACGGCTTAAATATTGCAGATTGTTAAATACTTTGTCCAGATCTGGTTAAGAGAATCTAAACAACTTCTTCACACAGATCAATGATTTTGTGAACCATGCAGAGTAAGCAAAAGAAAGATAAATGGCAGAGAAATGCCAAACGTTGATGGCCAAGCAGCACAATGCTCTACAGATTTTCTCAACTTTAAGTGCCATTGAGGTCAGAGAAGCCTATTTCCAATTGTAGTCAACCTTTTTCACTTAGCTAGGAAGAAAATCACCCTGCCAACAAAAGTCCGTATAGTCCAGGCTATGGTTTTTCCAGTTGCAATGTATGGCTGTGAAAGTTGCACCATAAGGAAGGCTGAGCACCAAAGAATTAAGGCCTTTGAACTATGATGCTGGAGAAGACTCCTGTGAGTCCCTTGGACCACAAGGTGATCAAACCGGTCAGTCCTAGAGGAGATCAACTCTGACTGCTCTTTAGAAGGCTAGATCCTGAAGAGGAAACTCAAATACTTTGGCCACCTAATGAGAAGGAAGGACTCACTGGAGAAGAGCCTAATGCTGGGAAAGATTGAGGGCAAAAGAAGAAGGGGAAGGCAGAGGATGAGGTGGCTAGATGGAGTCACTGAAGCTGTTGGTGGGAGCTTAAATGGACTCTGGGGGATGGTAGAGGACAGGAAGGCCTGGAGGAACATTGTCCATGGGGTCATCAGGCACAACTTCGCAACTAACAACAACAAGGAAGAAAATTGATGGTCTACTAGTTCCTGTTCATAGCAGCATAATCAAAAGGAAAATAGGTAGTCTCAAATGTCTATAGAGATTCTTAATCATCCAAATCATAGTTGTCCCAAAGATGCTTTTTCAAGAGGCAATTGGTTAATGTTTAGTTAGCGATAACCTCAAAGAAAAGAAAAGATTAATATTTCTTGTTTATTTGCTGAGTAGATTTAAAAGTCTGAATAAAAATCCAAGGTTAAGCCTTGTTCTGAAATGAATTTCAAAATAAAATTCCATCCATTGGTCCCTCTGGACAAATGTCCTAAGACATTTTTGGGGAAGGTATTAAAGGTCCAAGTCAGCAATGAAATCTGTCTATATCCCAGAATGATTTTTGATTGATTATGCGTCATGGAGACTCTTAACAATTACATATATAGATTTTCTCCATGAAATACTGTATGTCCCTAAACTGTATGTCTTTTAGCTGTTCCAGCCAGAGGTGGGCTGCTGCTGGTTTGGACCAGTTCAGGCAAATCGATAGTTCCGACCAGCGGTTGGGCCCCCCCACCTTCCCTGGTGCTATCCCGTCCTATATAATCACCATTTTTTCAATGCCGCACGCATGTGCGCTCACATTTTTATTTACTGTATTTTCAATTAGTCTGTTCCAGTTATCACTTATATGGAAAGGAGAAAATGCCTCCGGAGGCAAGGAACAAGCATACAGAAATAATAAAAATGAATGCCCTCAAAAAATTATTCAGCACTCAGGCACATTTGTTTTAATACTCATGGGTGTGTGTGTGTTGACAAAACATGTGGTTCAGACATTGTAAAATGCTGCTGATAAATCGTTTTTAAATGTGCATATTTTTAACTGGCAAGGTTGCATTTTGGAAAAAAAAACTTTATTATATCACATTTATAATCATGTTGTATTTAGAATAACAGAGTTGGAGGTCTTCTAGTCCAACCCTTTACTTAGGCAGGAAACACTACACAATTTCAACAAATGGTTATCCAATCTCTTCTTTAAAACTTCCAGTGTTGGAACACCTACAATTTCTGGAGGCAAGTTGTTCCACTGATTAATTGTTCTAACTGTCAGGAAATTTCTCCTTAGTTCTAGGTTGCTTCTCTCTTTGGTTAGTTTCTATCTATTGCTTCTTGTTCTACCCTCAGGTGCTTTGGAGAATAGCTTGACTCCCACTTCTTTGTGGCAACCCCTGGGATACTGGAACACTGCTATCATGTCACCCCTAGTCCTTCTTTTCATCAAACTAGTCATACCCAGTTCCAGCAACCGTTCTTTATTTGTTTTAGCCTCTAGTCCCCTAATCATCTTTGTTGCTCTTCTCTGCACTCTTTCCAGAGTCTCAATATCTTTTTTACATCGTGGTGACCAAAACTGGATGATGTATTCCAAGAATGGCCTTACAAAGGTAAACCTATGACATGTAGGAAGAGATTATACCCAGGGCCCCTCGCGTGGGATTGCTGCAGAGTTGAGTTCTCCCTCTCCTTTTGTTTAACACCTACATGAATTGGGATTGTGGTCAGAATCACCAATATGTAGATGATACCCAGTTGTACATTTCAGTCACTGGCTAGCCAGGCAATGTCCTAACCTAGTCATGGGTGGGATTGAAAAATTTTAACAACCAGTTTTCTGCCGGGGGAGGGCATTTTTGGAGTCTGCAGGAGGGCAAAATTGGCCTCCCCTGGGCTCCGGAGGCCCTCCGGAGGTCGAACATTTCTGGACTTCCAGTAGACCTGTTTTTCACACACCCCAGAGCCTCCGTGCATGCCCTGAACTTACCTCACATCCAAAATGGGATGTGTGGAGACTCCTGGGAGGGGAGGGGAGGGGTAGGCGGAGTCAGCCGGTCCTTGGAACAACTGGTTCGGTGAACCATATTAAAATTAATATCCAGTTTCCCCAAACTGGTCAGAACCGGCTGAATCCAACCCCTGAACCTAGTGCTTGGAGGATGTACAGGTTGGAATGGGAAGGAACAGACTTTGTCTGTTTGTCCTTTTTTCTCTGAAATCTGGAGGTATTGACTCTTATGTGAGATTTCTGTACAATCTAAGGGGCCATCTTGGACTCTCAGCTCCTGCTCACAAAGCAGATAAAAGCAGTGGGCTTTGCAGAGGCATATCTTGTATATCAATGGACCAGGGTGACCTTCATACTGTAATTCATGCCATAACCACTACACTATTGGGCTCTGGATATTCTGGAATAGGCCTATCCAACTCCCAAGCCCCCAGACCCTAATCGTAGAGAAGGCAGATTAAACTCAGCATTGGAGTCAAATCGCTTAGAGAAGCTAATACAACAATAACAATCTCAACTGATCCCTGGAACCCAATATAATGAACGGAATCTCACATCTGGTGACCCATGCAACAATGCTCTTGAAAACCGCAAGATGATGATCACTAGATCTTCACCTCTGACCTCAGATTTTAGCTGATGCCACATCTGAAACCCACCTGGAATATCTCTGAAAGAGCTACTCTCCCCACCTCCTTGAATGGGCTCCCGGGAATAACACAATGTTTGAATTAAATCAATGAAATATAATTGTGATATTGAGTGTAATAATTGTAAAGGAAAACATTGGACACCTTTCCTTGGGCTATTTAAAACTTACCTAAAATTTCAGAAAGGGAGGGGGGGGGAGGAAGGAAGGAAGGAAGGAAGGAAAGGGCAAACATGTATTTTGAGCTATAGTTTCATTTTTAGAATCTCAGGTCTGTAAAAAATATTTACCATTTGATCAAATTCCACTTTATGTCCAGATAATGTCCAAAACCCCCGATTGTCGTACATATCTTTTATCGAGTGCTGGCCAGCTATTATATGCTTCCTGCAGAATTCCTGTGCATATGAGACCTTAATAGAGAGGAAATACCAAAAGCAAAAAGCATTACTCTGTATGCAGCTGTACCCAAAAGTACTAATATATAATGTTCCATATCAGTTTTATAAAGATATCAAGCACTATATCTAAAATTAGACCAAATAACTTATGATGACACATATTGGATTGTTTCTCTATTTTGTATTCTCCTTTAATTCATTGTTTTATTTCTTTTTCAAATAAGACACATAGATGATACATTACCTGACAACAGCACTTCATTTTATTAATGGTACTAGCCTTCTTTTCTTTAGATGACTTTTGAGGTCACTTTTTAAAATAATAAAATATAATCACTGTGAATCTCTAGCATGTACAAAATGTTATTTAGAGAGCAATCCTATACATTAGCATTTCTGAAAGTGTCACAAGACACTGTGGAGATTCACCTTACAAATGAAGGCAAATATACCGTATTTTTCGGAGTATAAGACACACCTGAGTTTTGGGGGAAGAAAATAGGGGAAAAATCTGCCTCCCGGGTATTCATCTGGCTAGCGTCCTTAGTCTGGTCAGCTTTAGCACATTATTTTATCCCCTGATTAGGACTGGGAAAAACAGCTTCTAAAGCACAGCTGATAGAGAGAACCAATCAAC
>JANHFT010003645.1:20981-31029 GCA_032467955.1 Pseudoxenodon macrops | reverse complement strand
TAGATAGATAGATAGATAGATAGATAGATAGATAGATAGATAGATAGATAGATAGATAGATAGATAGATAGATAAGGGGGGAGAACTCTTTCTGTAATTATTCTGATATTTTAAAAGAATTATTTGAATAATTTTTTTAATTACTGTCAATGTAAGTTGATTTCAGAGTTATGGCAGATGACTATAAATAATTGTAATAAATACACATGCTAAAGAGCCGAAGTGGCACAGTGGTTAGAGTGCAGCACTGCAGGCTATTTTAGCTGACTGCTAGCTGCAGTTCACCAGTTCAAATCTCACCAGGCTCAAGGTTGACTCAGCCTTCCATCCTTCTGAGGTGGGTAAAATGAGGACCCAGAGTGTTGGGGGCAACATGGTGACTCTGTAAACCGCTTAGAGAGGGCTGTAAAGCACGGTGAAGCGGTATATAAGTCTAAGTGCTACTGCTATTGCTAAATAAATGAATTCATCCATGGATCAAAGTTATGTTCAGTAAAGGATTGGGTGATCTAATATCTTGATGTATTGACATATGCTTTACTGTGCTTTTTAAAAAAGCCTGATTTGTTTAAATACATTTATACTCACATGTTTCACATATGATATGGCTCTCTAATAAAGTTAATGAGCAGATCTTACATTATTCTGTATTTTATATACACAGAGATATCTCCTATCCTAGTAACAAGTAAATGTTTTTTCCACATTCCATGCTCTATAACAGGGATGTCAAATTCACCTGACATATCATGCCTTCTCCCCCTTTCCTAAAATGGGGATAGGCATGGCCAGATTGTGACACCTCTGGCCCATGGACTGTGTGTTTGACACCCCTGCTCTAAAAGAATTTATTCAAATTAGTTTGTTCTTCCTCTCTCCATTTGTATTTCACAATAGAGAGTGACCATGCAGTACTCATTTCTCATCAGATTCTACATTTTAAATCACAGTTCTCGTAAAGGACTTGATTGATTGTGTATATGAATCCCTTATGCATAGTAGCATTAAAATGTCAAAGCTTCTTTAATTAAGAAGATTCCCAGTTTGCTGTTTTAAATTAGCCCGGTTGTCTACATTCAGACTTAAATTATAAATCCTATGACTTGCTTGGACTTGCTAAACTGGCATTTGAGAATTTTTCTTGATCATGAAGCAGTCTTCAATTAGATTAACCAGCAACATTATTAATAAGGCAGTGCAGACAATGATATATACACTCTTTGCTAATGAAACATTATATACAAATGGGAACAAATAATACTCATTTTAAGACATTTCTCAGATCTCTTCGTTTAGGAAGTCAGTTATTGGATTCTAATAGATTTTGTTTCTTCCCTTTTCAGACTACAGGTCACAGCATCATGGATTTAAATTACAGGAAGACAATGAAACTGAAAAGAACCTTCTAAAGCAGAGGTCTCCAACCTTGAATTTTAAGCCTGACGGACTTCAACTCCCAGAATTCTGGGAGTTGAAGTCCTTCAGGCTTAAAGTTGCCAAGGTTGGAGACCCCTATTCTAAAGGAAAAAACCAGTTTGGCAATGGAATTAATTACCCAGAAATAGTATGGGCATCCCTTCATTAAATGTGTTCAACTGGAGGTTAGATAAGACATTTATGTGGGATATTTTGAACTGGCCTCTTGTACTCTGAGTATTGGACTTATTCATGATTCTATGGATTAATCAACATCCTGTAATAATAATAATAAAAATAGTAACATGTTTTGAAAATATCTATGTTTTTATTATATAAACATAAGCTTATTGAGGGTGCAGTGGTTTTGTGGTTAATCCTCTGAGCCTGTCAACTGGAAAGCTAACAGTCTGGGTTTGAGACCTAAGTGCTACATGATAGGGTGAGTTCCCATTACTCGCCCCAGTCCTTGTTTGAAATGTGGCATGAAAAGGAATGTTATCTGACTCCAAGTAATGAGCAAAAAGTATTTCCTTGCAAAAACTATCCAGGGCTATTGCCCTATCAGAGCCTCAGTGCCTTCAGCAGACTTTAGACAAACAGGGGCCACAATCAACTCAATTCTCTAAAAATAAAATCAAGAAATCCAGCTAGGAGATGCAGATGGAATCAGGAGCCAAAGGCAAATTAGGCTGGGGTAACAAAGCAGGAGCTCTGCTGAGCAACAGTGCAAAGTGCAACTAGAAGAGTAATGTGCAATATGAAGAGCCAAGCAGTCTAACATATCATAGTTTTGGATCTTACAGAATATAGAATAATAGAGTTGGAAGGGATCTTGGAGGTCTTCTAGTCCAACCCCCTGCACAAGCAGGGGACACAATATACTATTCTGTCCAATCTCTTCTTAAAAGCTTCCAGTGATGGAGCGCCTACAACTTCTGAAGGCAAGACGTTCCACTAGTTTATTTTCTCACTGTTAGAAAATTTATCCTTAGTTCTAGCTTGCTTCTCTCATTGATTAGTTTCCATCCATTGTTTCTTGTCTTGCCTTCTGGTGATTTGGAAATTAGTTGGCCCCTTCTTCTTTGTGGCCACCTCTCAAATATCATGTCACCCCCTAGCTGTATCTATATCATCTATATTCTGTATCACTCTCTGTGTATCTAGAGTATATATAGCATGATCTTCATTTTGAGAAGAACACATATATTATTCTATTTAGTTTTCTCTTGGTATTGGATTTTTTCCTATAACCAGAGCACAAAATACAATAAACAGAGGTTTGTCTTTCAAATAGCGGTTTATCTATATGGAATATATATATACACGTACTAGGCAAAGTCAGGCAATCAATCATCAACTATAGCATGGAAGCACACACAGAAGGAGAGATATGCACTCACAGGGCCTCTCTTAAATATACAGCCTTTTAAAGCGGTAGCAGTCAAATAATCCTGCTGACTCATTGCTACCATTGCATCATCATTCCAATGTTACAGTATGACAACATTATAGTATTACAACATTACAGCAGCTGGTCAGCTTTTAAATCATCATTACCCTGACTTTAAAAATAAAAAAAACGTTTACCATGTTCTTGTAACTCCTTAGATGTCACGCTTTTCTGCTAACAGACCTTAAGAGCTAAAAATACTAAACCCAGGCTAATATTAAAGGCAATATGGCACAAATAGTGACCTCAGGAATTCTGTACATGTATATGCAGATCAATATGGAAACTGTAGCAAATCTATGACCATACATGGGTGGAAACAGCTTTACAGTGCTTCAGATGTAAAGAGGAAAATGTGCTTCAGAGTCATGCGAGGTATGTATTGAGCATTTGCCAGAAGCAGTGTTTTTATTTCAGGCTTCACATGACAGGATAGCTCTGATTCATGCCTAATGCTCAGGGAGATCAAAGGCTTACATCCAAATATAAGTTAGTTTTAAAAAGCTTGTGTGAGGGGAAAAAATGTTCTTTTTTTCTCTCATTGGCCACTACCACAACATTCTCTCTATAGGATGAATAAATCCTCCTGATCGTAATAGGATCAGGTGCAGAAGGACGGAACGAGAAACATTTATATACTAGAATTACCTTAAGTTAATATAGCGTGCGATTTTAGTCCAATTTCCCCTCTCCAAGCATAATCTGGGGTCTCGTTGTGTATTAAAAGGAACTTTCAAGATGCAACGATGGGTGCTTTGTGTGTATGTATGCACATATGACCATGTAAAGAGGATGACAACTATTTCTTCTCTTAATATCCTTATGCTTATCTGTTTTAGGATCCAAGCCAATTTATTTGTTTATTATTTTCATTTATTTTTCATTCTTATTTATATTCTTCCTTTATTAGTTTTATAAATAACTCAATGTGCCAAACGTATCCAACATACCTTTTTCCTCTTATTTTCCTCACAACCTTTCCCCTGTGAGATGGATTAGGCTGAGAGATAGTGACTGGCCCAAGGTCATCTAGCTGACTTTCACGGCTAAGGTGGGACTTGAACTCACAGACTCCTGCTTTGTAGCCTGGTGCCTTAACCAGGAGACCCAACAGGCTCTCTGATGGCTCTGACGTTAATTTGCTTTGATTTCAAGATGGTTTAGCACCAACTCCATTTGTTTGCATTGCAACAGGATTGTTTTAGGCACCTTATGACAGTCAACTTAAGCAGTATTTTGAAAAGCCAAGTTTTGAAGGTGCTCATTCATTTTGGAACTCTGTGCTGATCAAAACCACCAGCTGAACCCACACAATTGCTATTATTCCTCTGGATCAGTGACTTCATAGTAAATAACAAAAAATAATTATTATAGTTAAATGTTTGCATTTTCCCAGTTCTTTCTTTTGTGCTGTTGGTATTCTCTGTGTTAGCACACATTGCCAACACAAAACAGCCTCCCCTTGAGGAAGGAAACTTTAAACAGTCCTGGCATCAAATAAATCACGGTGAATTGTGCTAGTTGCTATGCAATGCTACACAGGCCAACCTGGTTCCATAGTGAATATTCATTCTTGTTAAGCTTTTATGGCATGCTTGCAGCTCTATGCAGCTTGGAAATGTATTGTCTGGAATAAAACAAGTCATTATTTCTTCAGATTTTGTGACATAATATCCTAGGAAACTAGCAATTATGGAATCAGAGTGGCATCAAATTGTGTAGAAAAGCGTTAGCACATGTTATTTCTTAAATAGCAGTTACATGTACTCATAATCAAAGGGTATTATTAAGTGGTAAATGTATCACAAGTAACACTTAACAATGCAGTTTAGGTGAACAGTAACGGCAAAAGTTGCCACTGTGCTTGTTTGTGACACAGAATTTGGGTAGGATAATAAATTTTGAACCTATTAGGAATCACAGGGGATATTACAAAAGACAGTTTATACAAACCAGAAAGAAGAATATAATATTTACTGGAATCCCTGACTTCTCTTCTGTATTTTAAACTTATATTTTAAAGTTTGCCCATTCTATGATATTAACATATTTATCCAATAATTTGAAGTATATACCAAATCTATACCTTAATTCAGAGTATAACTACAAACATCCTTCTTGTTCTTCTCTAATTCTATCTCCATCTCTGCTTTTACCACCATAACTATAACCTTTCTATGACTATATATGCAACAAAACTACCGGTATATGAACATTATGGGTTATTTTTCACCCCATTCAGAATCTCAGAGGACACAATTTCCATTTGCACAATTTACAGGGGCCAGCCTACAACAATCTGAAATGTGTTATCTGAAACAGAAAGGGACACTCAGGAAGATATGGAAAATGTACTTTGGAAGTGGAAGAGAAATAAAATAACTTTAGAGATTGCCTGCATAGTGTATGAGGTTTAATTAAGAATGACATTCTCTGTTTCTGCCCTCAAAAAAGATAATAGAGATAATTCATCTCCTCCTCCTGATTTTGTCCAATGCAGAACAGGATTAAGATCCCTTAATCATGAATAACTGCTGTTGTTTTATCCAATATTGCAGAGGTAATCTGTTTCTATGAACAGTGTTGAGCCCAGATTATAAAACAACAGACTTCTATTTTTAGGTCCTTGATTTTTGGGAAGGTACTGTAGTGGAGAGTTGATAGCTGGTAGAAGTAGACAGAATATTTACTCCACTATGTGAGATGCCAAAGGTATGCCAGCCTTGTGTGATTTGGGCCATTCCATAGAAGTTGGCGGGAAATGCTTCCATTGCTTTTCATCAGCCACTGTTCCTCTTTTGTGATTTGACCTTTTTTGTTCATCATCATGGGTTCTCTTATCAGGTTATCTAGTTTCTATATTGGTGTTTACTGGGAAGTAAATATTTGTACTCCATTATTTTTAAAAATTATATACACAAATAACAATATACAATGCAATGCAACAAAAACAATGTAAGTAGAAAAGGGATGGAGGGAGGGGAAATCATGTTACAAACAGAAACACAGACACCCCATGTGACTAAATTGCTTGGAAGTCTTCTTGTCCTTTTATCACCAAAAATAAAACCAAACTCTAAATCAAAACTTCTCAAACAACATGTATCAACAATTCATTGTTGTAAATCTAATTTAGATTTCTTCTTCTAGTGTTATAATGTTTACTAATCCTAATCCTATCCCATTAGCTAACTTCCAATGACTGAAAAGCCAGATTTTTGTGATGTTTTAATAGATTTGATGTCTTGATAGAAATTACAGCGAAGAGCACCAAAGATGATTAGGGAGCTAGAGGCTAATGCATATGATGAAGAGTAGAAGGAAGTAGATATGTCTAGTCTAGTGTAACAAAGAGAAGGGTTAGGGTTGGCATGATAGTAGTCTATTTGAGGTGCTGTCACAGAGAGGAGTGGGGTCAAAAACCTTTCCATAGCACAGAGGGCAGGACAAGAAGTGATGGATGGAAGCTTGTCAAAGAGAGATGCAACCTAGAGTTAAGGAAAACAATTCGGGCAGGGAGAACAGAATTTCAATGGAGCAGCTTTCTTCCAGAAGTTGTGGGAACTTCATCATTTTAAGAAGAGATTGGACAGCCATTTGTCCAGAGTGTTATAGACTCTCTTGCTTGAGCAGGGAGTTGGACTAGAAGACTCCAAGGTCCCTTCCAGTTCTGTTATTCTGCAATTACCAATACTATGAATATAGTCAAGAGGAAAATTTGCATTTTGTGGAAATTGTTCTTTCTTTTGCAAAGAGGTTGACACCTAGAAAGATTAAATTATCATTTTTTCAGAGGTTTTAACTTATCAAGAAAGTTTTATTTTTTCCTCTTGAAAGACTTTTACTGAAAGAACTGCTATGCTATATGGCAGTTCTCCTGGATTTACATTTTTTACTAACGCAACAAATGCAGGTTATAGCCAGGGCAGTTTTAATTGGTCCACTCATTGAAATTTTTCCTGGATCAGGAGGAGCTGGTGAACAAGTCACCTATCATCTAGTTATTCTACTGTAACTCACTTTACATGGGGCTGCCCTTGAAGACAACCCCAAAGCTACAGCTGGTGAAGAATCTAGCTGGCCATTTCCTTACCGGTAGAAATTTATTGAGCAGAATAATACTAATACTGTACTGATTGTTGGTGTGTGTGGGGTGGGTTGTTGGGTACAGTTCAAGGTGTTGCTTATCAGTCACACAGCTTTTTATGGGTCAAGCTGTCATTTATAAAAGTGCATATGCATTTTCACACAACTATTCCAGGAAGCGTTATCAGAAAGGAAACTTTCACAACGAAAGCTATGAATGGCTGGAACTCTTCTAATGTTGGTAAGCATTTTCCTCTGCTTTCATGTGAATTTTTACCAAAATTTCCCAAAAATAAAATGCCTCTTTTGCAGTAACTGAAGTGTGACTCAGATGTAAAGGACATGTTTCAATATAGTACTATTTCCATGCATTATTTTATATGTCAGTGAACAAAGAATTCAGACACCAGAAATATAAGCATACAAACATGAAGTGTGATAACACATAAATGAATACTGTATTACTTTGAATTGAGCAATTGGAACTGATTTTTTTTCACTATACCATCCCTGAATCCCCTGTAGACTGACATCTTCTGGAGATGTCCTTTTAACTACTGTGGGAAAAGAATATAACAGAAATGTCTGCATTTTCTGCCTGAAGAAGCATAAGCAATGGTTGCATGATTGTTAAGACAATATTTACAAGATTCCTTTAAAATTTGCTTCCTCATAGTTTGTTTTGTTAATGCTCTCAGGATTAATGTCTGCAGGCAATTTTGCTTTTAGCAATCTGGAACTCCTCAGCAATGCAAAGATAATACATGGAGAAATATCAAAAGGATGGGTGTATTAGCATTTAAAGAGATTCCAAATAGCCACAGAGGTAAAATGTTTAAAGACAAGCTGCAAGCCACAAAGATAAGGAATTCCTTCTGTTACAATCAAAAAGGCTTTGCGCTAGATTAAAATGCAGTGAAAGCCCAAGTATTTGCAGAGTGTTGTATGAATTCTTGCATTACCTTTTGTATTTTCTCTGGCATCGGTATGAATAATTTTGAACTTCAAAAGTGAAAACACTGTAGTTGTCATAGAAGTTGTCAAATTGTGCTTGCTACCAAATTTAAGATTGTTCTTTCTTAAACTAGAAGTGCTTCTTATTGTCACTACTTTGTTTCCAATGGAAAGAGGATTTAGATGAGCAAATTAGGATTGAAGGATAAATCAAAATAAAAGCAAACTGGGGTAAAGGTAAAGGAGTCCGTGCAGGTACTCTTCTAGTCATAGCTGTCTTTACAGCACAATGCTCATCTCTGCTTCTAGGCTATTGAGCCAGCCTAGAAGATGTTTCTGGGGTCATGTGCCCACCATGGCAGCACTTTGCAACTCAGAGCAGTGAAATATGGAGCACTCTTATGTTACCATTGAAATGGTAGCTATTTATCTACTTGCATTGACTCTGCATGCTTTAGAACTGCTAGGTGGGCAAGAGCTGAGACAAGTGACAGGAGCTCACTCTGTTGCACAGGGGTAGGGCTCGAACTGCCAGAGTATAGACCAGGGGTCCGCAACCTTTAATACTCAAAGAGCCACTTGGGCCCATTTCCCATAGAAAACAAAACAGTCGGAGCCACAAAACCTGGGTGGGCATGGCCAACTCAATGTCATTCACTCCCACCCAGTCACATGACACACACCCCCAGCCATGCCATGGGAAATAAGCAATCCCTCTCTGTCTCTCTCCCTCCCTCCCTCTCATCTCTTTCTTCCTCTCTCTGTATCTTTCCCTCTCATCTCTCATCTCTCATCTCTCTCTCCCCCTCCTTCCCTCTTATCTTTCTCTTATCTGTTTTTTTCTCTCTATCTCCCTCTCATTTCTCTGTCTCTCTTTCTTTCTCTTCCCTTCTCTTTCTATTTCTCTCTATTTCTGTGTGTGTGTGTGTGTGTGTGTGTGTGTGTGTCTTGCTCTCTCTCTCTTCCTGCCTCTGTGCCTGTTCTCACAAGGAAAGCCCTTGCCGACCCCCGCTCTACACAATCTGAATCTTTTGTTTAAGGCTGAGATTTCACTGCTTTTAAATCACTTACTTTTAAGTAGGAACGAAGTGATAACCAGATTTTAATGTTTTCTACTTTCTTGAGCCTGAAATGTGGGATTTCATATTTTCTTGCTTTCCGAGCAGAAGTAATGTGACTAAAAAGTTTAGCAACCAGAAACCTCTGCAAAGAAAAGTGTCAATCAGAGCAAATGACATGCATACTCTTATCATTTGAAAATTACAGATGGATCTTTTCTGACTGGTACCTTTCAAAAGCTTCGCAGAACATTTTAATGATACATATTTCTCTAGAACATGACATTATAAGAAGGGGAACTGATGCTTGTGTGTCATGGGGAAACATCCAATATAATGACAATATATTCATTTAACAACATAACACAACACAACCATGTGGCAAAAGCAAGAGACGGCGACAGAGAGCAGTGCTTTCATTGGCCGTCATGTGGTTGCTTTATTTTTTTAGACAACTAAGACTAACCTGCTTGTAAGTCCTCTCAGCAACACACATCATGAAGAAAAACATCCAGGTGAGGCAGAGGCGCTCCAGAAAAATGATCATTGCAAGGGTGATTATAGGGGGGAATGGAGGACCCCCACAAAATATATGCAGAACTTCTTTTGCAGACAAGGCCCACATCTGCTCAAAGGTCTTTGAATGGAAGAGTCGATAGAGGAAGGGAAGGAAAGCTAAACCGATGGTAACAATATTGCCCAGCCATTGATAACCAGATCCTTGATGAAAGGCATTGACCTAAAGGTGAGAAAACCAGTATCAGCGCTGCACACTTTACATACTATACATTGAGACATGCAAACCTTTAAATTAAGGATTAGCATGTTGCATCTAAAAATACAGCATTAGGTAAGAACGGAAATCTCAATATTAGATTTAACTCAGTGAAGATGAGACTGCAAAATGGCAATACGTGCAAATTTGCAATCATACAAAAACCATTTTCTATAGTTTTGGAAAATGCATCCCACTGAACCGCCAACTTAAAATATCTACTGTGTTCCTCCAAAATCTCATATTCTTGTATTAACCACCCAGAGCCTCTCTCTAAGATAGATAGATAGATAGATAGAGAGAGAG
>JANHFT010003643.1:113085-130577 GCA_032467955.1 Pseudoxenodon macrops | reverse complement strand
ATTTAACATTCAATTCTGGATGATATTTACTTGGTAAGTGAGAAGATAAAAATACAGAAAATCCTCGAGTTATGACCACAGTTGGTACCAGAATGACCATTGTTAAGTGACCTTTCCCCCCATGTCCATGTGAATCTAACTTTTGTCATTGATTTTGCTCGTGAGAAGTTGGTTTGAAACTGTTGTAAATACATGCTGGCTACCAGGTGCCAAATTTTATCACATCACTGTGGGAATGCTGTATTGATCATAAGTGTGAAGATTGGTTGTAAGTCACTTTTTTCTGTGCTGTTGTAACTTTGTGTTGAATTTATGTTACTGACAAAGAAAATAAAGGGAGACTAGTATAGATCTATTTCAAGCTATTTAGTTCTCATCAGTTAGCCATACGCTTCTGGGATTTGAACCTACTTATTACTAATTACTACTTACATATTAGGCAGATGTATTAATCTCTAAGCCACGGGTTTTCCTCTCTTTAGACTGGTCTCACTGGAAAAAAACTTAATTTCTTCCATGGTATAGCCGACAAAGTGAGGAAAGCCAATGGCTTAGAGATTAATACATGCTACTAATATGAACTAGCCTGGGTTTGAATCCCAGAAGGGTATGGCTAGCTGATGAGACCTAAATAGCTTGAAATAGATCAATACTAGTCTCCCTTTATTTTCTTTGTCAGTAAAACATAAATTCAACACAAAAATAATTTGTTGCGAAAGCAACTGCCTGAGAAGGTTCCTGGATTGGGGCTGAAAGGCGAAAGCGGAAGCAGCATGCTCCATCCCATAATTGGGTAAACCAGGTTGCCCTGATAGACCAGTCTCACCGGAAAAAATAAACACTTGTTGTAACTTTGAACAGTCGTTAAATTATTGTAAATCAAGGACGACATTTATTATTTTAAGTAGTAGCTTAAAAAAGAAATTGCCCATTAGAAATGGAATTGAATCAGAGTTTTTTTGATTGAAGACATAATTGGAAACTGATTAAAAGATTAATAGATTAACAGAGTTGGAAGGGACCTTGTAGGTCATCTAGGTCCAACCCCCTGCTCAAGCAAGAGACCCTACACCATTTCCGACAAATGGCAATCCAATCTCATCTTGAATGTTGGAAACTCTCACAACCTCCGAAGGCAGGCTGTTCCACTGGTTGATTGCTCTTACAAGACATTGTATGTATCTAAGAAAAAAAGTGAGGAGTAAGATGTGTTGATATCTACTAGAATATAAATTAGGATAACACAGATTTGATCATACTTGTAGACAAAGCTCTAATTTTAGATGCCTTTACTAGAAAAAGATTGCTAGTTATTTCTAGTGCATTTTAAAATATAGAATATAATGCTTCTATGCTGTTTTCAGCCATATACGTTCACTCTAAATATGTTTTTGCTTGGAAATTCTGAGCCAAAATGCAGTTTATGCATTCATAAACCTGCCCGATTTATTTCACTTGCATTTGATCATAAATAAGTGTATTAAGACCTGTGGCTGTTGCAAGTCTGCATATACCTTTTTACTGATTCATAACATATGCTTTCTGGGAGCAATCTTGATTTATTTTTGGAAGATGCCGTTCAATACTAAAACTAGAATGCTATTATGCTGCTTGTTTTCAAAAGCCATACATAACACTATAAACATGGTTCTTTCCAAATCAAATATTATGATAATATAGGCTGTGGTCCAGAGAATTGCTAGCTCAGTAAAAGACTTGAGTGCATACTTAGCATCCATAGATAAACAATGCAAAAATTTGGAGCTTGACATGGATTTATATATGAACTGGTTTGTTTAGTGCATTTTGTCTCCCAATACATCAGAACCAACTACAAAGCCATACATAAGTCTGCATACAGAAATCTGATTAAGAAAGTAACAAGCCTTTTAATGATTGCAAAGTTGAAAAGTATCTGCACAAAATAAGTGCTATGTATCAAGTCACAAGAATCTATAAATCGTCTCCATTATTATCTGTCCCTTATCTGGTCTTTCAAGTCTTCAGTAAACTTATCGTTCCTATAACTAAATTCATCCAACGCTGCTAGTTGTCTTTGTCTTTCTTTTCCTTTCATATTTCTTAATATTAGAGCCTTCTTCAAAGAGCTAGATCTTAATAGAATATAATTTAAGAGAGATCAGTGCATTAATGCGTCTATATTCCATGGTTATATATGATGGTCGTATACAGAGGTGGGTTCCTACTGGCTCTAACCGGTTCTTTAGAACCGTTAGTAATTCGGCGATGATGTCACAGAGTCGGTTCTGTCAGTGTCTCTGTGGGCCCACCATCTTGGATTTTGCTTCTGCGTATGCACAGAAACTATTTTTTGATTGCGTGCGTGCGAGGTGTGACCCTCACCAGTTACAAAAATGCCCCTCTCCCAGTATACAAATCTTACCTCTTTGCCTCCTCACCCAAGAAACTCATTCTCATCCCAGGAATTGCTGCAAATATAATTCAAGAGGCTGTTGGGTTTGCTCTCTACATAAATTCAGCTAATAAAAGTACTAGTAAAAATCCAAACAAAACAAAACTAGTTGAGACCAGGAACCTGATAGTTATCTGGGGATATGTTAGTGCTCACAGACATTTTCTATCCCTTATTTAGTCACTATTTAGTCGGAGGTGTAAATTGAGTAATCTATGGCAGGGGTGTCAAACTCACAGCATCACAGCATCGTCACATGATGTATTGGGACTTTTTTTCCCTTCGCTAAATCGGGCATGGGTGTGGCCAGCGCATGACGCATCCTGCCCGTGGCCCGGGAGTTTGACAGCCCTCATCTATGAGGTTGTTCAGTTTTCATGCATTGTTAGATAAAGCATAGCTGGATAGTTCAAGTCCTCAGCTAAGCAAAAACAAACTCATAATGATTTGAATTGTGTGATAAATTAGCAAATTCTGAAAACAAACGGAGTACATGAGGAAGACAGTAATTGCTTCTGTACATAAGGTGCTATATCACAATGGAAAAATCGTGGAGTGGGATCATTTAAAACAGCATGTCAGCTTTGGTGCAATTGACCTAAACCCATTTTATATCAACTTAAAAGCTTGAGCTTGGGGGCAGGAAGAATATTTTCAAAATACTTCTGCCATACATTATTAGGCTTTAGAAATATCACCATTACTACGGGAATACAATTTCAAAGAGAAACTAAAACAAGAGCAAACACAGCAGTCGTCCCATTAGCTAGAAATTCTTGCATTAACGAGGAGATTTTTGAGTGCCATTCAACAGGCAGGAAAATAATCCTCCTGAAACTTTATAAAATCTCATCCCACTTAACAGGACCAAAAGAAACGACATACATCTAGAATAGCAATTATACAGCAAAATGCTTTTAAAAGCAAGTATATCACGTTTTTTTAGAATACTTTAAAAGGAGCTCAGTTTTCAAAGTTTACTGGGAAGCTTTTAGTAAACCGCTGCTAGGTATGTATTGTAATTGAAACAACATTTTGAACAATTAGGAGAAAAACGTAAAAATAGTAGTGACTTCTCTCTAGAGGAGTTTTTATTAATATGGTACTTTGAAAAACATTTGTATGCAAGCTTCTTGCTTTAGTAACTTATGAGAAGGAGCATATTCAGTAATATTAGAAAAATTATTGTACTTTGGCTGCATTTTATTTGAAATAGTTTTCAGTGATTAAGGCACCAGGTTAGAAGCTGGGAGGCTATGAGTTCTAATTCTATCTTAGACATAGCTGCATGACTTTGGATCCGTCATTTTCTCTCAACCCTATGAAGAAAAAGAAGGAAGTAATGGTAAACCACTTTTGAAATCTTACCAAGAAAACTCTTCACATTATAGTCATGTGAATTTCCCTGAAATTCTAGTTTTGTTCCAGAAAAAAAAATCAGAAAGTAAATCCTGATGATGAAATGAAAGGACAACTGTTGGAAAAAAATTAAAAAAACATTATTTTCCTGCTTCCTTATTTTAGTGGTTCCTTTATCATGTGTAATTCAGTCTGTGTAGACCAAGAAAAAAGTAGAGGAAGTTGGAAAAGCAATCTGGTGAAGTCTTTGTTATTTGAAGCTACATCAAAAAATAGATTCAGTTGCACAGGCAAATGTTTCATGTTTATTCAGTAATTAATCCCCTAAAATGGGAAAGTACAGCTTTAATCAGAATAGTTCTAAAGGAGCGGTTGAGGATATAGAATATATTTTCATAGAGTTAGTATCACATTTTTAAAAAGTGATTAGTTAGGTAATCAGAAGCCAGGCAAAATAATATTCAATATAAGTTAAGGCAAGAAGGCAATGATGATAGAGCGAAGTTTTGTTCTACCAACTATTCCATACAAATCAGATACTGACCAAACATAACCATTATATGGTTTTCTTGTAACAGCTTTCTTTTACTAACTGGACAAAACACATGTAATTCTTTTTTGGGTGTATTCATTTCTTCCAAACCTCTTTTCTTCAAATACGTTCTATTTTGAACGTATGGAAAAATAGGACTTTCATCCTCAAATATTTTGTTTCTGAATGCTAATTATACAGCGAGCGCAACGTTGTTTTTGGTTAAACATAGCAGCCGTCTAAGAGTTTCGACAAAAATAAATCCTTTTTGTTCGGTTTTGTTTGATTTTCAATCTCCAGTTGAGGAAGTATTAACTTTAGAAAAATAGCGTAGCCTGAATTTAATTATTCAACATGAGTCAGGGAAATGACTTCTAAAGATCAGCAAAACACATTAAATCTTACATATTATGTTATTTCAGGTAAAGAGAAAGAGGAAGAGAAAGAAAGGGGGACATTATTCAAACTGGTCCTTTTTGTAAACACAAAGGTATATAATTACCAGTGGGGTCTTGCGTGCCTTGTTTCCATACTACTAGTAGTTTGTTATCAGATGATGGAATCTTTCTTGTCTTGACATAAACCAGAGGAAGTGGTTAGGAGACAAGTCTGTAATTATCAGCAGCAAGTGTCTGCAATGGAATGCCACAGAGGTTTGAAAAGACAAACATTGCTTCAGTAGAAAGTTCAGCATTGTCAAAGAAAAAAAACCACAAGAGCTCAAAGTAATGGGGAGTAGGGATTTAGGATTTTGCTGAAACTGTACCAAAACCAATATCTAAAAGAAAACCTCTGATTTAGATAAATTTCATGAATCTGCATGTTTCAATAAATCTTTTCAGTCAAGCTTACAAATGAACTGGCAGATTAATATGAAAAAACTTCAGGGCTTCATTATATATCCCTGAGCTTCTACTTAATTCTTGGAAGGTTCGCAGTCTGCAATCATAAATCTGAATCTTATGCAGTGCATTGTATCAATTGAACCTGTGAATTAGGACAGACTGGTTTTATTTAGCAACTTGAATTCAACCTACCTGATATATTTTTTGTAGCGCACCATAGCGCTGTACATTACTTCTTTACCTGTCTTCTGAAGTAATTTATTGAGAACATGTAGCTCAGGGATATATAAACATGCCCTACAACTTCCTGCAATCCCTAAGAGCCTTAACTGCTTCTTGGATCACTGGCATATGTGATATGAAGCTACCACATTGACATTTTAATGTGATAAAAAGGAAAATTATTAAACGCATTGAGAGCATTCATGTTAAATTAATTTAATTGAATGTCACTTTGTATTAAATCAGATTTAGCTTTTCTATAGGCCTGAAGTAGAATTTTTGGAGTGCATTATTTTAAGTCAGAGAACACATAACACATTATTCCATAGTTCAATTAAAAAAAAAAAGTGAGGAGGAAAAGAGAGAAGAGGTGAAAGTTAAGAAGTCAGTCAAGAACAAAACAACAAACTGTTTAAAATTAAAAGAATAGGACCAACAATAAACACAAGCTGAAAGAACACTACAGAATATATTGTCAACTGTGGTTAACATTGTAAGCTACATCTCTAGGACCAAAAACCAGAATTTAATATTTTAATATTTTCAAATAACTGGTTCTTTATACTTTTCAGGAAAGCTGTAGTTAAAACAAAAAGACAGCTTACTGTGATGTTTACATCTATACAGTATATCTTCTACCGATAAGGAGTTTTCAACCATCTGATTAACTTTTAACAATTAGTTTGGTAAATTACAAATAACTACTGGCAACAAAATGTAATAATAAATATATCTGTATAACCAACAGATGTTGAGTTTGACTGGAGGAAGTTTTTACATTACCTATTCCACAATTTATTAGGCTAAAATATTTTGTTCAGTAGCGCTAGGAGTTACTAAACAGAAAAATAGCAATTAATATCTTACTCATTTAAAAATAAATAAATTAATGAGATATCAATAAGACCTTTAGAGTTGGTTTAGTTAAATTGCCAGCTGTACTTGTTCTTTTTAAACTTGCAGGAAAAGAAAGCATAAGGTTTCTAAATAACTCAATTTAGAATACAGCAAATTGTAGGTAAGGGAATGCAAATATTCTGATACCATAAGTTATAAATTTTACATCTGTGGTGTTTTCCTCTTACACTTATTTTTATTATAGTGGTTCTATGTATTTATTAAAACAAACTGAAAAGATCCCCAAAGATCAGTATCTAAAAGTGAAGGTCAATAATGAAGCTGCCATCCTAACTTTTTCACATGATAGGATGTTCACTAATTATGTACTTGGTGGACTAAACGTGTTTGAGGCCAAAGTATTATCATAACTATCAAGGCTTCACAAAAATGTGTACATTAGACTTTTGAACTCTTAAAAGTTGTTCAGTTGATCTTCTTAAGAAGCTTATCGTTGGTTTAACTGTACAGTGTTTAACTGTAACCTGTAACTGAAATGCTCTCAGTGGTATTAAAACTGATGTTCATATATCATGTGTTAGTTACTGCCTCAAATTAATCTTTAACCTAAGCTGTCTGAATTTTTTGACTCTTGAGTTTCTGTATTTCAAACACCTTATATTTATATTACATTTTTTCCATGTGGTATCAATTGGGGCTCACATGATTAATCTTAATCATCCTTTGATATGGGGTTGAGCTGAGAGACAATAATCAGTCAAAATCACCCAGTCAACTCCATGATCCCATTTGAAAAGTACAGCCGATATGCTATATTGCCGTGATAGCTAACCTTTCTCTGCTCGGCTGCCAAAAGGGTGTGCATGCCTGCCCACACCCATAACACAATGTCTTTCCCCCACACATGCGTACGCTGTCCCCCCGTGCTGTGTCCCCTGCGCATGTACGCAGACCGCACTGAAGCCTCCAAACTTTTGGTTGGCCCGTTTTTCGCTCTCCCCAAGCTTCAGAAAGCCTTCCTGAAGCATTGGGAGGGTGAAAACAGCCTCCCCCGCCCTCCGGAAGTCCGAAAAATCAGCTGACCAGCACGTAGCTGACATAGGGCAACGTCTCGCGTGTCCTCAGATATGGCTCCCCATGCCACCTGTGGCACGCGTGCCATAGGTTAGCCATCACGGCTATATTGTTTCATTTGATTTTTGATATATTTTGTTCCAGTATAAATGCAAGTAATTGTGGTTTAAGAAACAAACCATTGTGAGGAATAGATATATGAAATCAGTTTGTTTCTTTCATCTAGAATTAAGACAATCCATATTTTAATACAAAGGCATAGGCTCTTTCTCTTTACATCCATATGTCTGAAATATTGTATTTCTCTTATTTAAGCCTGCTTTACTAGAGCTGGAGCTAGGATATCTGGTCTTCAGTCATTTGGATGACCTGGACACGGAAGCAGAGTGTTTTATATTTGTTTACTCATCTATCTAGTGGTGCTCCAAATATTTGTAACCCAATGTGATAAATTTGTGAGCAACCAGCAAAATTATAATTAAATTCATGCTGATTGTGCTATAAAAAAGTAATGAACATATTGTACAATATTTTCTAGCATTGCATAATAAAATAAAATTCCAAATCAATGCAGTTTTTTTTTGTTTTGTTTTTTTCTTTTCACAAACAAGGGCGGAGAGCAGGGGTGTCAAATTCATGTTGTCACATCATCACGTGACGTATTGTGACTTTTCTGCCCTTTGCTAAACGAGGCATGGCCAGTGTGTGATGCATTCAGCCCGCGTGCCGTGACTTTGACATCTGACATAGAGCCTGTGTCAATGATGTCACGCCTGCTGGCCTTGTGTCAAAATTCAGAAAATGCTTAACTTAATTTTGCTGACCCCTCTCTCTCTTTTATTCAGTCTCTTTCTCTCTCCCTCTCCCTCTCTTTCTCTTGCCCTCCCCCCCTCTCACACACATGGAGAGAGAATGAACAAAAGAGAAACATCGTATCCCCCAATCTAGGCCACCCTAAATTATGACATTTGATGGTAGCACCAAGTATGGGACAGATATAGAGACCTGGGCATCAACTTCTGCCCTAGTGCTACCACTGCCACTCAAAAAGGCCACCTTACAGTTCCCCAAGATATAGTTGCTTCCTTGACTCAGCGCTCCCCAGATCTAACATATACTGCTTACTTCAGGTAGTAATTCTCTTTTTTTGGACAGGCCCCTGAAGCCTATTCAAGCTGCCCCAGTTTGCACCAGGCCTGCCTTCATTCTTAAAGTGGCTTCAAAGAATGCTCTTCTGTGTCCTCTGAACTCATAAAAGGAAAGTGTGCAGTTCTGTGAATGCTAGCACATCAACACAAACGTCATGGTATGTTACCTTAGATGTGTTTACCATCACTGGCTACTGTGCTAATCTTTGGTTCATTCCAGGGGTGAAATCCAGCAGGTTCTGACAGGTTCTGGAGAACTGGTAGATAAAATTTTGAGTAGTTTGGGGAACCGGTAGCGGAAATTTTGAGTAGTTTGGAAAACCGACAAATACTCCCTCTGGCTGGCCCCAGAGTGTGGTGGGAATGGAGATTTTGCAATATCCTTTCCCCAGGAGTGGGGAGGGAATGAAGATTTTGCAGTATCCTTCACTTGCCATGCCCACCACGACCACCAAGCCACGCCCACAGGACTGATAGTAAAAAAATTGGATTTCACCACTGGTTCATTCTATAGATCCCATCTGGCACTGATAAACTGGAAGACTGTGCAACTCATTCATTTGTAAGATGAAGAATTAGGCAGAGAACAAGGTCAGGTCTATAATATTGTTGGATTTTCTGTGACCTGAATGTGAAGAAGTTAAGCATGACAGACAAATCACTTCCATTTCGCAAATTACTGAAATATGCTTATTGTCTGTTAATAATGGATTAAAACATAATTGTAGAGACATGTTTACAAAAATGAAAAAAAAGAGTGCCATCTTAATTTTGACAGTGCACAAAAATCACATGTATTCTTGATTCTTACCTGCAATAAATTTAATTCGTCTTTCAGCGTTTTAGATTTTCTTCAAAAATAGACCTTTGTTGAGCAATGCATTTAAAAGTGTCAAGAACATGTATCACTTATATGAGTAATGTCTGCATTTACAGTAAATGGACTTCCTGTGAAAACACTTTCCTTGCTTGAATCATTGCTTTGGGATAGCACTCCAGCCCAAGTGACCAAGATCTAACCATATGGCTTTTAAAGGAAAAAAACAAATAGCATGCATGCAGTATCAAATGTTTTTCTTCGTAATTATGCATAAATTTATGGGAAGAGAAATGACATGAATCACTGAACTTCTATTGTATTTCCGTTCAGTTGTTGTTCTTTTAAAAGAATTCCTGCAATGATGAGAATGTTACAAGGTTTGGCACCATGAAATATTTCAAGAATTGACAGGAACATAAATCATATTGATGGTGTGGTGTGTGTGAAGCAGGAAAATATAAGTTAATTTTAAATCTTCAGAAGTATATTTTCTATATGGCATCAGCATCAGCCAAGGATCAAAGTCAATAACTTGGGGAGGATGGCTTCCTGATTCTAAACAAGGACTTGTCAAAGAAATATGTTCCCTCCATTCATCAGAAGTGACAATTTTAGATGCTGAGAGAACCATGCAATGTGTGAAAACGGGGTGAAAGTAAGAGTTAGGCTAACCTCTCCTTGTTTGTAGAGTTGAAGAAAACAAAATTGTTGATCACTGAGTTCTTTGTACAAAATGATAAAGTATGGCAGGTTAGAAAAGACATTATATATGTTATATTACAATTTCCCTAGTATCAAATTTCTTACTTCCCTCCTGAAATCTACTCAATTTAACTTTTACCCTCAAACATGTCCTCATTATTTTGTTGTAAAGATAGAGGTGCACACTCTGTAACAGTTGTTAAACTCTGTTCCTAAAGCTTCAGAATTAAACAGCGTGAATTGTCATATGCCTAAATGTGTGAAATGCTATGTGCCAAAATGCTTAAAGATGTAATAGCAACTGACAGCTGTGCATTTGATTTTTCAGTAACTTTTCCGTTATATCGTTATAAAGGGATTATTTTCTTAGTTCCTGAGATAAGCCCTGCTATTATAAATGTTGAAAGATCTACCATTTAATTGCTATTGTTTTGCTTTTAGTAATTAATCAATTAATTAATCAATTATTAATAAGTATTATATACAACAATTAATAATATATAAGTGAGGTAGAAATTTGGTTGCATGCTACAGTTGTGAATTGATTCAGGATGATAGGGAAACTTGTGAATCGGAAAAGAATTGCTATTTATTTATTTATTTATTTATTCACTCACTCACTCACTCACTCACTTATTGCTAGTCATGTGCCATAATTCACTAATACAAAGAAGGACAGAAGGAATAGGGTTAAAATGCTATTTGCACAAGCAATAATATCTTTCACATCCATATAAATTAGTTCTCACTGTTTGTTACAGATTTAGTCAATCTGCTTTTTTTTAAGTCTCATTCCATGATCTGAGGTAAAAGAAAAATAAATATTGCTCATTTGCCTGACATTACAAAGAATGTACGTTGCAAAGAATCACAATAATGGCTGCACGAGGCTACCATATGATTTTTACTTAGTGTATGACTTATAAACCATAATATTTTGCTTACTGCAATGCATAAACCTAGTCATCATGCTTATTCAATTAACAATAATTAAAATAAACCATAGCATAGATTGATGTGTGAATCATATTGAGTGTGAAGTGCTTGAATATATCAAAGTCCTAAATAAAATATTGCAGATGTTATTAAAAAAAATTGGTATCTAATGGAGCTGTGTTTGCAGGAGCTTGCTCTTTTTATTAGGAGGTTCCCCTTTTGGGATATATAATATATGTGATGACGTGACACAAAAGGAAAATGGTTGGTTTGGTATTGTGACACTGCTTTCAGCCGTCTTACTCCACCACCATTTTTTGATGAGAATATTTCTGATGAAATCAATGAAAGAGACAGAAGAAATAATTATATGCTATAATCTCACTACACGTGACTAAGTATCAGTACCAAGAATATATCTAAGATACCTATGACAGAATGCCTTTATATGCAAAACAATATTTGTATTGAGGAGATTTTTACATGTACAACTTTATGTATAAAGTTGCACACACATGCTGTAGCTCTCATAGACTTCCTTAGGCATAACGGTAGGGGTAGAGCTTCTTGCTACAACTCATGCTATGATTTCAGTATTTTACATAATTGAAAGTTGCACGATTACAATGTAGATTAAAGAATGGGTTTAGTGTGCTAATGCTTTCATAGTACAACATGGTCAGCTAATCAATGGCTACTTGACTAATCATATTTGGCTTAAGCACTAATTGGATTGATTAAATACACATCGAATTAAAATAACTTTTCTGTTGCTTTGTTGCTGTGCCAACTCTTTGTGAACTTTCTCCTGGTGTTTGGGTTGCCTGATGTGGCTAATATTTCATATAGTCAAGAAGACTGGACCAGAGGTGAGTTCCTAACAGTTTGTCCTGTTCTACCAAACTGTTAGTAACTTACCGGCATGTTTCGGTAAAACCATTAGCAACCTGGGCCTGCCATACCCCCGAGTTGGTTCTTTCATAAGTGCCGCCATCTTGGATTTTGCTTCTGCACATGCACATAACTTTTTTTAAAGCACTGCGCATGCGCGGCCGCAGCGCGCCCTTGAGCAAACCGGCAGCAAGAAGATTTAGAACCCACTTCTGAACTGGACCCAGATAATAGACAAGCTTGTTCTGATGTGACAATGATGGTTTTATAAATTAAATAAACAGTTGTAGGTTAGCTTTTATTCTGGTTTATTTTGTCACATAAAGGTAGCCCATATATATCTATGCCCATAAAAACTATTATTTACAATAAGAGCAGTCTATCATTAGCACACACACACAAAATTTAAAAGGCTACAAAGCTTTGTCTATCTGTCTACTTACCTAACTACCTTCAATACCTTTTGAAAATAGCATTTAGTGATCTTGTTGCTATGCATTTGCTTTTTTTTAAAAAAATTAACATTTCTGGACAGGGTTATTTTTCAGCAGTCTATCCATCAAAGAATTGGAAGATCTTGTCATTAAAAACAAACAACGCACCCACTGGAACAGAGAGCGCCTAGATTTTTTCCTCCCCCTTTCAACTTTCAATGATCTTTATAGGCTAAACTGAAATGAGATTAAGCAACCTCTGTTCTCAAAATGTGCCAGGATGTGGGTCTTTTTAATAGTTTTAACTTGGAGAGCACCATTTATATCTCTGTTTATTTTTCTGCTTATCAGTATACAGATAATGGTCCTTAACATTCAGACTAAATGCTTTAGTTAATTTCTTCCAGATGTTGCAAAGTCTTTGATGCAGTTTGCATAAAAGTTTTTTCCCCCCATTTTTTATTTGAGCTAAACAGCATTACATTTTGAAATAAGAGCTTAAGCAATTATTTGATGGGCAAATACCGCTAAAACGAGAATGAGTTCACTAGTCTTTTGAGTGCTTGGCTTCAACTTTCATTTTAAGTAAAAATGTCACCATTTGTCATGCCAGCGTAGCTTGTTAGGTCTGGACTGAGACATAATTCGCATGCATATCTAAAAATGAATTCTTTTTATGCCGCCAAAATAAACATCTCAATAAGACTCTGTGTTGATAATGTTCTTTATCAGCTACATGCAGGAAAGATTTGTATGCAGCTTTGTTATGTAATATAAACTATATTAAGGTAATGGCTTTGAGAGGAAATATATTTTAAGTTTAATAAACATCCGTACTCTACAGCTACATTTATATGAATATCACAGGGGAAATGATCATTTACAAAAGAAAAAATTATTACATAGTACTACTGTATCAAATAATTATCAAAATTTGTCACTGTCACATTCAAGAGACAAAAAATATATTCGGTGTTTATGTTTGTATCTGTTTCAGGGAACAGGGAACAAATTAATCATTTTATGTAAATAAATGCTACTAAAACAATGCCCTACAAACTATTTCAGATCAAAACAAAATGAAAGAGAACCAAACTGTGGGCTACGATAGAAAATCAAACAATAAAACATTCATTGTATATTTCATAAAACTATGCTGCAGGGATCCAAAATATCAATCTAGATAAAGCTTAGTAGTATCACTTGTTGGTGCCCTATTCTGTCTTCAGAAATTACACGTAATAAGGAAACTAATTTCCGAGAATGCTGATGTTACATGGGTGCACTGTTCTTTGCATTATAAAATTTAAAAAGTTAATAGTTATTCAGAATGCTAAAATGAAATGCTAATAGCAATATTTTTGTACAACATCAGGTTACAGAATCATTTAAAAAAACATGACAGTACTAGTACCAGAAAAACTAAAGAAAAAGGAAGCAAAATGAATACCATACCTGTTTGAGAATTAGTGTAAAAGAGTCCCAAAGGTGTTTTTTCAGGAGGCAACTGACTTCCTTGTTTTTTCTTTGAAGACATTTCACTTCTCATCCAAGAAGCTTCTTCAGCTCTTGACAGGACAGTGGGGAATGAAACGTTTTATATTCCTTGCAGACAGCTCGTCACTTCATCCGTTTAGTGGATTGTTGAAACACTTGGAGGTTTATCTGTGTTCTCGGGGTCACCTGAATAGTGCTCCTGATTCCTGTAGGCTGCAATTTTTTCCCCTCTGGAAATCCATTCCCTAGTGTAAGAGAGAAGTGCAGAGAAGATGTCATTTGTAAATTAGGGGTGATGCTCAAATTGAAAATGTGGTGCTCTGTCTTCATGTAACATGCAGAAGTCATGCTGTAAATATGTACCTGGATAGCTTTAATATCTAGCTATTTTGAGGGCTGATGCTTACTTTAATAAAATATAATGCAGTGCAGGATTGGGTTCCTTTTACCTTCCTATCGGTTCGGGATCACGCCGGAAGTTCACGTTTTGTGCAGACACGCTACACTTGCTTGCGCGCCCCTGTCACTCCCAGGTTAAAATCATCTGCGCATGCACAGATGGTTATTTTCCAGTAAATTTCGCTCCGGAGGACCGATTTCAAGCCAGAAGACTGGTTCGGGTGTGTGTGTGTCCAGACGGCCATTGCTGCCGGTTTGGCGAGCAGGGGGGAGGGGGGAATTTCCGCTACCAGTTCTGGCGAACCGATCCAAACCGGCAGCAATCCACCACCGATACAGTGTAAGAAGAGCATTTCTAAACTGATACTCAAGGTCTTGCAGTGCACCATCTTGCCTCCCTTTGTGGGCAATCTCTTTTTCTTGGCAAACGATAAGCAAAATTTGAGGTCAATCATTTTAAGCTCTCATTCTGCAGGTGGGTCATATGATCATTCTAAGAAAACTGATGTAGTGACTGGGAAATGACTGTGGCCCAGTGATGTGGAATTGTTCCTGTTCATTCCAGCTGTTGTTTTGAGATGACTTGGTGTTTTTTTTTGGAGGGCTAATTCTATTTCTTTTGTACCTGAGTCCCTTGCAAAGTGCCACTAGCTGCATTACTCAAGGCAACACTGATCAAAGGGGGGAAAAAGGCAGGTTGAATTGTTCATCATTCAAGCTGCTGCAGCTTTTTCTTGCCAGAAAGGATACAATATATGTCGCTAGTCAAATGGTGATAAGAAACACACATTTTTGAAGTACATTTAGAATGGTAATATATCAGGCTATCTAAGGACCCTGTAACAGAGTAAAAGCACTCAGAAAATCTGAAAATAATTCAGTGAAGCCAACTTGAATCACGATGGTTGTTCTTGACATTATTAAAACTGTAATTAACATTGCAAAGTAAATTGGATATTCAGAATCAGAATTTTGTATTTGCAAATATAGGTGGATAAGCTTACCCATGTGCTTCCTCGATACAATATGTTACTTTTACCCAGAGGTGGGTTCCTACCGGTTCTAACCGGTTCTTTAGAACTGTTAGTAGCTTGGCAATGACGTCACGGAGCCGGTTCCGTCAGTGGGTGCCGCCATCTTTGATTTTTTGCATCTGCACATGTACAGAATCTATTTTTTTGATTGCCGTGCGTGCACACGTGAACCGGCAGCAAAAATATCCAGAACCCACCCCTGTTTTTACCTGAAAGGACTATAAGCATTACATGTAGAAAATTTATATCTCTAACCTTTAGTTAACTATTTATAAACTGATAAGGGAAAGAATTATGCTGTGATTCTGGAGAGCTAGTCAAAATTACATTATTGGAATAGGTGGGCAGCCTGATTTAATCTCAGGCAGTTTCTAAAATCCAGATCCTACATGTTGCACTACAAAGTACAACATTATAAAAATGAAAAATGGCTGTCATCAAACATTAACCAACATAGTCCATCTGTGGTAAGAATGCGTAGATATATACCATCTGTGAAAGATTTTCAAGCTTCAATTCTGTAATTGTTTTCTCATGGGAAAATCCTACCCATATAGATACTAAGCATGACAGGAAGCTATTTTTCTATATGTTCAAAGGTCTACTTTTCTTGTTAAAAGGAAATATTCAAACCATCTAATTTTTGACATTTGGAAGCTGAAGTGATTAAATCAAGGAAAACTTCAAATCAGGCGAGCAAACAACAAACGTAATACTACTGAAAAGGTCTTTAAAGCCATCACTTAGGTGCTTGAAAGTTAATGCCTAGAAAAGCCTTTGGATTCAATTTTCATTTTCTCAAAAATCCTTAGGTTTTCATCAGGCTTGCGGTTGGTGTATAGATATAGACCAACAATGCAATTTTTGTAAAATTTACTTGTATATCACGGTGTTGTTTAGTTACAGGTTATCAGAGAAGTGAAACTGAATATGGCTTTATATCAGTGGTGGGATTCAGCCAGTTCACACCACTTCGGAATAACCGGTTCTTAACTTTCTGAGCAGTTTGGTGAACTGGTTGTTGGGAGAAATCATTAGGGCAGACAAACGCTTGTTAAATTATTTGAATCCCACCACTGCTTTACATGTGGGTAAAAGCATGACAAAACTGTATGCATGTTAGTTGGTTAAAAAACAACCATACTACTTGCTATTAAAAGAACACTGCAGAAATATGTCTGTAATACTAATTTGTGAGAAACCATGTTCATTTATAAGAACTTTTTAGTTAGGCTTTCTTTCTTTGCCTTGCTATTTACGATAAAGAAAATAAAGTTGAGCTTGCATAAAGAGATATTATTTCCAGCTAATGCAATATGATAGTAATGTGCTTGGCTTCTACAGCAATTACTGTTGTAGAACACAAGGAGTGACAAACAGTATTTAGCATACTGAATGGGAGCAACATCTCTAGATTTAATCCAATTAATGCCCCCTCTGCAAGATATAAATAGATTAAGTAAGAAAATCCAATATTTTCTCCATTCTCCCACTAGAGTGATATACATTAGTTGTTTCTTGCCATCTAATTGTATTACATGGCAGGGAAGTGATAAAGGTTTTAATGGCAGTTATAATCATCTGTCACTTCCACTTAGATGAATGTTGCTCAATATGATTTACATCATTTGCACTGCAGCCACATCTTCCTTCTTCAGTCATTAATGTTAATATGTCAGTAGTACCATGCTGATTATTTTTCTTTTAATTAAGGGGAGTTCCTTACCTTAATAAATAATTCTATTCTTACCTTAACAAGTGAAAAACAATATATGTGTTCAACACTTATGTGGTAAATAAATTGACAGTGGGATAACAAATACAAATATAGTCCTAGAGCAACTATCCTAGTTCATATTTATTCCAAACTATATTTTGTAATTTAGTGTAAGTTCTTTATTCACTCTCTAGAAGTATTTTTTGTTCTTCTTGTCTATGTTGTCCTGTATAAAATTAGAGACTCACTTTAAATATTGCTAGCCCATTTCTCTAAATTTAGACAAGCCTGAAGCAGATTAAAGTCTAGGCAGTGGTAGCATGCTGCTGGTTCGTTCCAGATCATGTGAACTGGCAGCGGCAACTGCGGGAGGCTCCACCCACCCACCCAGATGTAATACATGATCTACTGCGCATGGGCAGAAGGTTCTGCACGAGCGTAGTGAGTGCGTGAGCGAGCGCGTGATCCAGAGTGAACCGGTAAGTGAATACCACCACTGAGTATAGGTATGATCAGTGCTGTGGAGTCGGAGTCGAGGAGTCGGAGTCGGAGGAAATTTTGGGTCCCTGGAGTCGGAGTCGGAAGTACAA
>JANHFT010003643.1:97457-109404 GCA_032467955.1 Pseudoxenodon macrops | reverse complement strand
ACAGGGCAGCACCTTGCGTGCCCTCAGAAATGGCTCCACGTGCCACCTGTGGCACACGTGCCATAGGTTCACCATCACTGTCCTATCGCATTCATCTTCCAAGTCCAGTTTACTACTCTGATTGCCAAAATCCAAATTAGATGAGAGTTTAGTCTATTTTGGAGTGGCATATGGAAGCATCAGTGATGAAATCCATTTTTTTTACTACCTATGGGCGTGGCTTGGTGGGCATGACAAGGGAAGGATATTGCAAAATCTCCATTCCTACCCCACTCCGGGACCAGCCAGAGGTGGTATTTGCCGGTTCTCCGAACTACTCAATATTTCCGCTACCAGTTCTCCAGAACCTGTCAGAACCTGCTGGATTTCACCCCTGGTAAGCATCTAGAAAATATTAAAAATCCATATCCTTAAACTAGCAATAGCTATGTATAATCACAGTTGGAAACAAATAAAAACAGGTAGCTTATGGAGTTTTTTTTTCAGAGAAAGATTAAAATCAACCAATTGATGTGCTCTGTGTTTTTACTTTCTAGAAATAGCAAATAAATAAGCAGCTTCCCGTCTGGCTAAACAACTTTATTTGATTAAAAAGAGCTATCCCAGGTTTTTCCCCCTGAAGCTATTCGTTTACTTAGGACAATCCTGATAATTCATAATAACAAGAACACAATACACCCCTTCACCTAATAAAATGGCTTCATCAAATCAAGATTTTTGTTCATATTTCATAACATTGAATGTAGCTCGGATCATGGATTTAAGAAAAATAATATTTTTAATGCAATGTAAAAACAACCGACAAAAACTACTTTATCACAGAACATTGCATAGAGCAGATAAACTCCATGAGCAGCATAAATAACAACAAACCTATTGAACACTCACTGTCGGTGCCATCAACTTATAGCAATCATGTAGAAAAACCTATTGCACATAAATATGGTAAAAATAATATATTTTTGTAACACTCTGTATGTTATATTATTGGAGAGGTCTGAAGATGTGCTCAAAATTTTGTGGGATAGAAAAGGTTTACAGCCCATAAATTGTTTACCCAGCCTTTAAATATTTTAATGTTTTGATTCAGATAGAAGAGAATATTTGTAGCTCAAGTTTGGACTGTGGGATCCTGTTGCTTACTGGCTGTTGACAGCCTTAGATGAGTTTTCTGTTAAATTCAGTCCTTGCATATTTAAAGGCACAAAGTTAGAGAAGGTTATATTTTCTAATGATTGATAACCTCTGTCAAGCCTAAAGACTTGAGTTACTACCATGGTTAATGCTTTCAATAACCTTAGAATTTTGTACTTAAATTAGCAACATTTCCTCTTTTTTCTTTTTCTATTTTTATTTGTACTTTGCGTTCCTGTGTATGAAATGTTGTTGTTGTGGTGTGGGTGGGAGATACGGTACACAAATGCGTCAAACAGCCGCCTAAGCCCCCTTTTTATATTGTGTGCATGCAGAATGGGGACATATGGTTTACCAGATTGTATTAGACATCTGCTACACACAAAAAAAAAAACCATTACCATTTTTCAGGCTTCTCTCAGTTATTTACTTTAATATTCTTCCTTTTTATAGAAAAGATTATCTTGCAAACTAGATTTCCCATACTAAATAGACATCACGATTTTGTTATTTAGTTTGAATCCTATGCTTCTTTCTTCTTAAATATGTCTTTCCCAACATAGTGATAGCACTTAAGACTTATATACTGCTTCACAGTGCTTTACAGCCCCTCTCTAAGCGATTTACAGAGTCAGCATATTGCCCCCCAACCATTTAGGTTCTCATTTTACTCACCTCAGAAGGATGAAAGGCTAAGTCAACCTTGAGCCGGTGAGACTGGAACTGCTGAACTGCTGGCAGCTGGCAGTCAGCAGAATTAGCCTGCAATACTGCATTCTAACCACTGTACTACCACAGCTCTTATACATAGTTGTATAAGCATTCCATTTTTTTTTGCTTGTGGGCATAGCGTTTTTTTAATTGCACTGTTGTTGAGAAATACTCAATATTGGGACTCCTGAATGAGCTAAACCTTGGGAACACTTCCTTTCTTCTTTTGCAAAATGAAGTATTGAAAATGCCATGCGTTATCCTTTTAGGAAGTGAAGAATGGTGAGAATATATTTTGAAAGTTAGATGGATCTTGATTTGTTAATGATTTCACATTGTTTTAATAGGTGGCGATAAAGCTAATGCAATGGACATTGTCTTTCTGGTAGAGAAATGACTGATGTTCATCATACAGTTTAGCCTCCAGATCCTTTATCATCTTTGTTGCTCTTCTCGGTACTCTTTCTAGGATCTCAGCATCCTTTTTTGTGTCATGATGGGCAAAATTGGACACAATATTCCAAATGTTGCCTCACTAGTGCAGTATAGAGTGCAGTATAGAGTGGTACGATCACTTCCTGTGATCTTGATGCTATCCCTATGTTGATGCAGCCTAGATCGGCTTTTCTGGCAGTTGCAGCACACTGCTGATTCATATTTAAGTGGTGCACACCTAGATCTCTCTCAAAGGCACTACTGATGATCCAGGTACTGCCTGTCCTGAACCTGTGTATTAACTTTTTCCTTCCTCCTGCAAGACTCTACTTTATTCACCACTGAACTGCATCTTGTTGGATCAAGCCAATTAAATAAAATAGGGGCGGGGCACACTTTTACCAGGTGGTAGAAATACTGTCAGAAATCTCTGTTTAAGAAACAAAAAGGGAAGAAAAATGTCAAAAAATGCAAATTTTGCCAGATTCACTCATTTGAATAAGTATTTAAACATTCTGGCCATGTATTGAATAGGGGTGCAAGTTATTATTGTGAACTCAATCTACATGACAGAACAGGGACTTAAAAGCTCCCTATGTGATCGATAGTGTGTTTATCCTGCATCCTTGTATATCTGGGGTACAGGTAGTCCTGACTTAACGATTGGTCCCCTAGTGGCTAAAGATGTTACTGCCTGTTACCCATTGTACACTTATCTTTTGAAGGTAATATACTTACTGGCCAAAAATGTTGGAGGCTCATTTAGTGAAATCCTCCCAAAAATGAATTTCCTTTGTCTGCATAACATAATAGCCCTTCTGTGGTTTTGAAAAAGAAGGGAAGCTTTCAAGCTTTTAGACCATAACTCATTTCAAAAGTTCAGAGATTGAAGGAAATCTAGACACTGGAATAAAAGGAAGTTTTTCTATCCCTAGTTTAGAGTATAATTCTCAAACTAATTGCCCTGTTAATTGTTGTGTAGTTATAATTCATTATAATTAGTCATAATAGTTGTTCTATATATAGGTGTAATTAATTATAATAGTTGTCTGTTATACTTCAGTCTATGAATCATAAATTCTTCTTCCATGCATGCCTTCCATGCATTCTACCTTACTTTTCACTGATTTATTTTGACCTTTTGCTCACTCATGGGGCAATCAGACTGAATATGGGAAAATTCATAAAATTACTAGGGATAAATAAAGATTCTTAAGGTACATTTAGTCTGAAAAAAAAATACGGTTCAACCATCAGAATTAGACATTTTTGCTCTAAACGTTCTTGATATTTTCGTCTTGTGTTTTTTTATTTTTCATACTTCTGCTCGATCATGAAACCAACTAAATGCCTTCAACTCCTAGCAAGTCATTAGAGAACTCAGATATATATATATATATATTGAAGAACATGTTTTAAAGTCTCCCTAAACTAAAAGAAGTTTAGATAGCTATTGATTTAGCAAGAAACTCTTCTTTTCCCATATCCTATTTTTATACTTCCTCTTTTTTTCCCCTGCCTCCTGTACAATTGCTCCACTTCTCTGATCCAGTTCAGTGTCAGAAGTTAAATGGATCAATTATTTGCAAACTGCCTGTTGATCTGTATGGCTATATGGCAGTCAGGATTCCAAGAAAAGTGATTGCTTCTGTTTATTTCTCTTGCCCTTGTCAATTGGCTGCTTTACTTCCTACAGAGGAATAAGCTGCCTGCAGAAACAGGTGGGCTAGGGGTGCCCTCAAGGAACCATAATGAATTTTGGGGCACAACCAGTCTTCTGCAGCAGTTAAGAATTATTTATGAAAAAATAATAATGAGCTGAGTGTTTCATTTGCTGATCTGAAATCCTTGTCACAGAATTGTTTTATGCCACTATTCTCCTTTATGCAGGATAATAATTTAGCATTCTCTAACTTTTGGCTAAACAAAGATTAATCTGCACTAGCAGGCAACATGAATACAATTTCTTCGATAACGCCTGGATTCTTATTCTGAGTAATTATAACAGGGAATTTGAATTTCATTTAATTTCCTGCAATCACTATCACAGAGGAAACACACTGATTTTTGGGGAATCCATTTTATTTAGTTGTTGGGGCGCTTGTTTTAGCGGTGAAAAAAACAATATACCATTTGATAAAATGTGGAGTTCATCCTCTTTGTTTGTGGCTAGAAAATACAAATTATCTTTAGAACAGAAAATGCACAGTAGAGTGGATGTTTTTCTTTTTCTTTTAAGTCTCTTTAAGTTCAGCAGAGTGGATGTTTTTCATTTTTTTTAAAGTTTCTTTAAGTTCAGCCTGCATTTCAATGGCATGATTACAATTTTCAGTCACTTAACTATATAACAACCTAGAGAATTCCCGGGCATGTTGTGGCAAAGTGCTTGTGCTGAATTCATATTTTACAATTCAGCAATACAACTCATAAAAAGGGTTCAGGGGGTTATTTCTTTGATTTCAGATTATCAGAGATAAACATGGTGCAAGCAATTATATGTGTTTGTAGGACAAAAGGGAAAATATTGGTTACATGTCAAGCATTTTCAGGCTGCTATTTGGGTAGCAGATAGACGATGAATAAAACAAAGTAGAGTATGTAGACAATGTGATATCCAAATAATATATAATTCAACATGATATCACCGTTGGAAATAATTTTTTGTATTGTTTTGCATTATTTTAATTTGTAGTATTCTATCAAATGGAGCTCTAAAAAGCTGATTAGAATTTGCGATGAATTGAATACATTTCCTAGTAAATAGTATGAAAAAGAAGACATATAAATAATTGAAATAAATAGGTAAACTGAATATTTAAGTTCAAATATATAAATATTTGTGAACTTAATTACATTTTACTAAAGTTACGCTCTGTTGACCTCAGTGGAATATACTGTACGTCTAAACCCGTGAAAAAGTAAGTATAACACATGTCGATTTTTTAAAAATACATGTGGAGAGATCAATATATTATCTTCAGTTTCAATACATTATATTGTCTTAATTAAAACAATGTATAAAGGTAAAAGGTGATAGAACAAGTATGAAAAATTGTCTTTGCAATCATGTATTCAACAATGAAATAACAGCTATGCCATGTCCTTTTGTGAAAAATATCTTTGGCGCTAATAATTAGTATTACCCCTTTAGCAGAAACAACCTCAAGTAGGTTTTTCTGATAACTGTCTACCAATCTATAACATCAGTGGTGACGATTTACTCCTTCAGAATCTTTTCAGCTATGAGATGTTTAAGAGGTTTCTTTCATATACATTCCTTATCAAATCACCCTGCAGCATCTCACTGGAATTAAGTTCCAGGCTTTGATTTGATTAAATCCCTATTCCCCTCACCCCCCAGCCATTACTTGGTGGATTTAATGGAATGTTTAGGGTCACAGCCATGTTGCGCTGCCTCTTTAACTTGAGCTCTAATCTTCTGAGAAGGACTTTCTGGTAAAATGAAAAATTCATAGTGGATGCTTTGATGGTGTGCTGCACAGATACAGCAAAGCATCCCCCAAACCATACAATTTTCACTATCTGGCTCTACAGGTGCTTCTGGTAAAATGCTTTTTTTCAGTTTTCACAAAACATATTCTCTGTGATGGTGGTCAAGTGAGTCTATCTTAACCTTTTCGGTCCTGAGCACATCTGGTTCCTGAGGTCCGGTTAACCTCTGGTTCCAGAGATCCTAAACTTAGCATAGTATTCAAATTTTAATACTGTCCTCATTTTCTTTCTTGGGCAACAAACATTTTCATCTGGTGTACTTCCCATGTAGACCTAACTTCAGCTTTTTTCTAATTATAGAGTCAGGCATTATGATATCAATAGTGGCAAGAGTTTCCTGTTGGTCACATGATGAAATAGTGCAGTTTTTAAAGATTTCTTATGCTGGGATGTTCTCACCTGGGTATGTTGTCATTTGTTAACATCTTCTCCACTTCTGGATAATCTTCCAGACAGTGGAATGGTTGATGTTCAATAGTTTCATGATGATCTGTTTGAGTCCCTTCCTGGACTCAAAGGCATCCATAGCTGCCTTTCTGAGCTTTCAGAAGTTCTTTCGGTCTAAGCATGGTGATACCACACCAGGGGTGGGTTCCGGATATTTTTGTTGCCAGTTTGCTAAGGGTCGCGCTGTGCATGCGCACGTGAAGCGCATGCATGCAGCAGTCAAAAACTAGCTTATGCGCATGTGCATAAGCAAAAATTAGCTTCTGTACATGCGCAGAAGCAAAATCCAAGATGGCGGCACCCACGGAGCCACCAACGGGACCGGCTCTGTGATGTCAGCAAGTATTTACTACCGGTTCTATAGAACTGGATAGAACCAGTAGGAACCCACTTCTGTACCACATCCTTCAGCAACAACAAGCCTATCAAACTAAATGTCTAAGGTTTAAATAACACAAATTCCTCCCAGGATTCTCTCAGCATATTGGAGAATTCCGGGAATTGAAGTCTACACATCTTCAAGTTACTTGGGTTGAGAAATACTGTCTAATAATTTGCACTTGATCAGGTGCCTCTGATTCTTATTTTAGATATTTGCAGTAGTAATAATATAAGGATGTAATTCCTTTTTCCACATTATATACTATTTATATTTATTTAGATTACCTCATGTCTACAACATGTCAATGGTGTGTAATATTTGGTGTGCTGTATCCCCTTCATCGTTTTATTGAAATTAAGATCGAATGTTGAAACAATTTGCAAATTGAATGATTATTTTATGATTGTAAATAAATATATTTAGGCTGGTACTGTAGAAAGTCAGCGCCCTCTCCTAGAAGAATGATATATTTCGAAGAATATTAAAAAGGCAGAATATTATATTTCCCTAAGTCTGAAAAAGGCAGAATGGTGTGATTAGCCCCTCACTCAAGATCCAAAACAGGACAAAGCCATTAAGTCACAATAGGAATTATTCAACACTCTTTCAGAACACAAGCCCCTTCATTGCATCACCGCAGAGCAGTCCAAACTTCAACCAAATTATCTCAGACAAGTACCTGCATTTCCTCTTTTGCCTATAGAGCCAGCTATGACCTTTACATGACCCCATAGGAATCTGACAACAGAATAAAAAGGACATGTTCTTGCACAGGAACAAGAAGCTCAAATACAAAGCCCCAAATAAGGCATAAAAACCACCCACTCAACTCCATTTTGTCAGCTGCCCAGAACCACAAACCCATGTGGTTCTGCTTCATCAATAAACCATCTTTCCAATCAGCCTCCATGTTTCCAGTGTCTTTCTCCCCATTTGGAACTGAACCAGATGGATTATTTCTTGCAACATTTGAGAAGAAGTCAGAACGAAAAGCTTCTACCGTCTCTCTCCTTGGAGAAGCTATTAGAATGTATCTCAACGTCCATTTCTGTCACTGATCCAACTCTAACCTTAATCCTAACTCTAGTTAAATTTTCTTTGGCAATGGGATTTCCCATGTATTTTACTGTGGTCCACAAAGAAGCCTGAATGAAATGCACTCATTTATATCCATTTATTTCTACCAATCTCATGCGATGATGTCCATGTCTATACGAATACCATGTTTCCCTGAAAACAAGACAGCCCCTGATAATAAGCCCAAGTGGGCTTTTGAGCACATCCCCTGAAAATAAGCCCCCCCCAAATATTAAAATGCATGCGCATCTGGTCCCTGTCATTTCTTCTGATTAGGGTTAGGGAAACAGAGCTAAAAATCAGGTAAGATAGCAAGAGGAGCCCCGTCTTGCTCCACAGGCCCCAAAATAATAAGACCACGTGCTTATTTTGGGGTTCAAAAAATATAAAACAGGGAAACACGGTACCTGTTACTTTGTACATATTGATAAAATAAATAAATACAAATATAAAATGCAGTCATGTCTTCTTTCCGTATAAAACCTATCGAAATCTATTCTTGACATCAGTTTTCTGTCCTGACTCCAAGGGGACCTAACCCTAATCTTATTCCTAATCCTAAACCGAGTTTATTTTTATTTTGACAATTTTTCCCCATGCATTTTATTGGGGTCCAGATAGACATCTAGGGGGGAAAAAGCTTTCACTGTTGCTTTCTTTAGAGACTCTTTGGAATCTATCCCCGACATCAGTTTTCAGCCCTGACTCCAAGAAATCCTAATCCTATCCCTAACAATTGTTTGCTGTGGAATTCTGGGAGTTGAAGTCCACATATCTTAAAACTGTTGAGGTTGAAAAACACTGCTGTAGATCATATCAGGAAATAGACTTATATTAAGGCTAGTCGGTGTGCCATAATATCTAATTATTCTCTTTAGGAATAATTGATGTCATGCTATTTCAGTAAGAACTGAATTTGGAGGAACAGAACAGAAAGAATATGGGCTAAAGATGTAGATAAAAATTGTTACCATAAGTGTTTAACCCACATAGTAAAAAGAATTAAAGGAAAGGGAAATAGAAATCAAAGTTTAACGTGAAAGACTGTTTGAGATGTGCAAAGGTGGGTTCTTACTGGTTCTAACCGGTTCTTTATAACCGTTACTAACTCAGTGATGACATCACAGAGCCGGTTCTATCGGGTGTCTTCATGGGTGCCGCCATCTTGAATTTTGCTTCTGTGCATGCGCAGAAGCTATTTTTTATTGCTGGGCGCACAAGGTGCGGCCCTGAGCAAACCGGCAGCAAAAAGATCCACAACCCACCCCTGGCAAATATCATAACTTTGTTAGCTATTTTTTTTTAAGTCAGGCTCTCTAAGTTTGGTTGTTTTCTTGCAGATGTTTCACTACCAAACTAGGTAACAACATCAGTCTGGGTGATGTTATGTCATTTGGTAATGAAATGTCTGTGAGCAAAGAACCAAGCTCAGAGAGCACTAGCCACCTCACACATACAGATTTAATGCATAAATATTAACTATATTCTACAATATGGTTGACTTTTGGGGTTTGCTCATCTATTTCCCATTGTTTTATTTCATCCAATTGATTATGCTGTTCAGCTTTCAGGTTAATTTTTGTCTGGCAAACGCTGGCCAAGCTTATACAAATGAGGAAGACTTAAAAAAACTGGATTTGGAAATAGAACTTGCTTTCTACCAGCCCAGCTAGGCATTCCTTGGGTCCTCCAAGAGAAATGCTTTTAGAGTCGTAATGTCATTATTTATGGCCCATTAACCTTTACAAGCAGAAGTAAAATCCAATAAATCAATAAAATATAAATAAGAGACAGAAAGAAATCAATAATACTATGGACTTAGAAAGGCAAAGAATGAGTGAGTAGTGAAAAGCATAATGCATTTGGAAGAAAGGCATGGCTTTTCAGATTTGTGTCTCCCATTGTCTCCATCTAAAATGACAGAGGCTAATCTTTACCAGCCAAAGTTAAATGGAATAAATCGATAAAATATAAATAGCCACTGCAACAGCAATTAGATTTATATACCGCCCCATAGTGCTTTACAGCACTCTCTGGGTGGTTTATAATGTCAGCCTATCGCCCCCCAACAATCTGGGTCCTCATATTACTGACCTCAGAAGAGTGGGAAGCTGAGTCAACCTTGAGACCCATCAGGATCGAACTCCAGGCTGTGGGCAGAATTAGCCTGCATTCTTCTGTAGTTCTTTCAAACGAGCTCCCTCTTTTTTTTAAGCTTCCCTTAATTATTTCCATTTTGCACACACAATGATCCAAAGTCTGCAGTTCTCTGACGCCTCAGGAATTATTTTCTCCCCTTGAGCTCACTTTTGCTTAGTGTTTCTTAACTTCAGCCATTTTAAGCTGTGTGGGCTCCAACTCCCAGAATTCCCCAGCCTGCAATGCTGGAATTCTGGGAGTTGAAGTCCACACAACTTAAAATGGCTGAGGTGGAGAAACATTGCTGCAGTCAACTAACACCCGTTTTTATTTTCTATGGCAGTCTACAGGGATCTGGCAGGAGGGCTGGATGAAGGCCAACAGATGCCTGACTTCATCGTAACAATAATGCTTCTTGATGGAAGCCCAAGTCTCAAGCCATAAGATGAAAACAAACATGATATCCAATGACACCTCCAAACCCAACTTTTAAACTTTACCCACTCTTGCTGCCAAAGAAAACTATTTTTTTTAGCAATGAAGATTCAAATTGCTTTAACAGTGAGATGGGGAGAGAGAGGGAGAGAGAGAGAGAAAGAGGGGGAGAGAGGGAGGGAGGAAATGTTGGAAGAAATATCCATCTGTTACAGTTCCAAGCTAGGAGAAAGACACTAGAAACATGCAGGCTGATTGGAAAGATGGATTAATGATGAAGCAGAACCATACAGCTCATCTGTCTGGAACCCACACTGCATATCAGACATTAATACAATCGAGGGAGTCCAGATATATTTCATGAGAAGAGTCCTCCACTCCTCTGTTCACAACAGAATGCTTTATGCCACCAGACTTGACATTTTGGGCTTAGACAACTTAGAACTATGCTGCCTTCGGTCTGACCTAAGCATAGTTCATAAAATTATCTGCTACAACATCCTACCTGTCAATGACTACTTCAGCTTCAACCACAACAATACGTGAGCACACAACAGATACAAACTTAAGGTAAACTGCTCCAAACTTGATTGCAGAAAATACGAGTTCAGCAACAGAGTGGTCAATGCCTGGAATGCACTACCTGATTCTGTGGTTTCTTCCCCAAACCTCCAAAACTTTGACCTTAGACTGTCGACCTCACCCCATTCCTAAGAGGTCTGTAAAGGGCGTGCATAAGCTCACTAGCGTGCCTACAGTCCCTGTCCTAATGTTCCCATTTATTCGTATCCATTTCATGTATTCATAATCATGTTTATACTTATATCTGTTATCTAATACATGCTTGAAAAAATAAGTAAATAAAATAAAATAAATGGTCCTGGTGCAGCTGACCACATGGAGTTGAGAGTGGGGAGGAGTATTTATACCTTCCCTTGGGTTTTGCACTTGAACGTCCTGTTCCTGTGCAAGAACGTGTATTCTATTGGTTGTTGTAAGGGTCGTGGCTGGCTCTACAGGTAGCTCCCAGGTTTGATTGATGTTTGGAGGGTGTGGTACAACTGAGATGATGCAATGAAGGAGCATGTGCTCTGAAAGAGTGTTGGAAAATTCCGACTGTGTCTTAATGGGTTTCTCTTGGTTTGGATCTTGAGGGAGGACCAATCCCATCACCTTGGAGATGAAGGTCTTTTGTCTTGTAAATAGGATGGTCCAGTCTTTCTTAATGGGCACCAAGTATCTGCTGTGGGCAGGGAGCTGCTTTCTGTCTTTAAAACATATTTCTCCTTTAATATTTCTCAAACTATTTCATTCTTCTAGGAGAGGGGGTCTTCCAGAGGTGAGTTCCTACTGGTTTGGACCAGTTCTATAGAGTAGGTAGTAAGCCACTAATGATGTCACAGAACCAGTTCTGGTCCGTGGATGCCGCCATCTTTTTTGTGGATTTTTTTTTACAAAAATAAAATATTTCTTTTGAAAATTTTCGGACTTTTTTTCTTCTGCACATGCGCAGAAGCCGACTTTCCGGCACTGCACATGCATTGCCATCTAATTTTCTGTCTTTTTAAAAAAAAATGTACTGCACAGGAGTGCGCGTGCACCCACAAAGCGCAGCTGTGCGGCGCGGGTAACCGGCAGCAAGGTAAGTTAGAACCCACCCCTGGGGTTTTCCTT
>JANHFT010003643.1:66062-80710 GCA_032467955.1 Pseudoxenodon macrops | reverse complement strand
TGCCTGTTTCCTCTGTGCTAGGAACTGCCATTCCCCCACCAGCGATAGCTCGGGCACCCATGCACCAGCGGGAGGAGTTCCTACCCGCCAGCTGGGGAAAGGCTGTTCCCAGAAGGGAAGAAACCAGGTTCCTAGCACGGAGGATACAGGCAAGGCTGCCTGAGAGCGCTATCGCCGGCTGGGGAATGGCTGCTCCGAACGTGCAGCCTTGCCTGTATCCTCCGAGCTTGGAATCTGGTTTCTTCCCCGCTGGGAACAGCCTTTCCCCAGCTGGCGGGTAGGAACCCAGGCAAGGCTACGTGTTCAGAGCTTCTCCCGCTGGTGCATGGATGCCCGAGAGCGCTGCTGGGGAAAGGCGGTTGGGGAAAGGCGGTTCCCAGCGGGGGGAGCCCAGGCCTGCAGCGGTCTAGGCTCCTCCCCACTGGGCAACCTAAGCAAGGCTGTGTGTTTATAGCTATCCCAGCCGGTACATTTGGGGGCGAGAGCCCTGTCACCAGCTGGGGAAAGGCAGTTTCCAGCAGGGAGGAACCCAGGCAAGACAGCGCATTTGGCGATATCCTGGCTGGTGCATGGGCCCCCCCAAGAGCGCTATTGCCAGCGCTCTTGGCTCACCCATGCACTGGCGGGGGAACGGCTGCAGCTTTGTCTCGCAAGGGAACGGGACGGTACTTGGTTATCCTAAAGTGAGTGGCGCATGGGGGGAGAAGTACGCGCATGCGCAGAGAGCAGCTGTATGTGCGCATGCGCAGGGGAGGGGCTTCTGTGCATGTGAAATGAGGGCGCACATTGCATTATGGGTGCTGGCACGTGTGATAGTGCGAGCGCGCTTGGACTTTTGGCACGCAACACCAAAAAGGTTTGCCATCACTGGTATAGAATATGTCTTTATTCCACCATATGTGCATAAATCTTGTTTTAGGTCTCTTCTGTCGACACATTTTGTCAAGTGGAATCCATTCTAGGACTGCCTTGGTCCACCTGCCATCAGTTCTCTTTGATATGTGACCAGCTCATTTCCATTTCCATTTTCCCCCCTTCAAATTCTTTAAAACCAGATGGATCGATGACATCAGCAAGTATTGTGGGCCCAATTGGCAAAAAAAAGCTCAGTATCATATGTGTTGGAAACATGCGGAATAAGCCTTCATCCTGCAGTGGATAGACAATGGCTAAAATGATGATATACATACCTATATCCATACATCTGTGTGTATGCGTGTGCATGTGCTTTCTGTACAAAGGAATTGGGAACAACTCAAATCTGTTAGCATTGTATTTGAAGATTTGCTTAGTTAAAATTGGGTTCACTTGAGTTTTCAAATGTACCTGGACAGAAAGAGTCTTTTTAGTATTAAAAGCTCTTTCTTACTTCCAGCAATATTTTCTCCTGTACTGATAAAATATGAAGTCACCAAAATTGCTTCCCTCACATTAAAGCGTTGATAGTAGTTTCTATTGCTGTTGTTAGAAGAGCAAGAACATCTCTATGGGTGCTGTTCTCTCCCAACACCAAAGCTGCCCTCACTATCACAATAATTACCTTTACTTCTCTGTTTGTTGGAAAGCACCATTGTTTAAGTGTGTCAGTACAGACAAGGATAATCATGATGGAACAAATGAAAGATTTTCATTAGGAATAGTGACCTTGTGGGTTTCTGTTCATTCAATGAGCCAACCTATCTCTGGAATGCTGATGTTGAGGGCCTTGAGATAGAAGCTCATGTTGAGGACCCTCAAAGATTGGTGAGCAGCACATCTTGGAACTAGAGTATGAGGGTTGTGTGAATGACCCTGATTTGTTTCGATGTAGCATGAACTCAGGTTAATGAATCTTTCAATTCTAGGAACAAAAGACTGTCTCTCTCCTGTTCTAAATTGTTATATTGCTCTGGTTTTCTTTCTACAGAGCCAAAAATAAACTAACAAATGTTCGCTCAAAAATGAAGGTCTCAAAAGACTCTCTCCCTTCAAATGTGACCTTTCTTTTTTCAATCCAAACAGCTTTGAGAGCTGCAGTTTAGAACATAGTGTGTTATCCATTAAAAAGCATTATACCTAAATAATGTAAGTAGAAATGAATGAAAATATTTAACTGCAAGCTAGGGCATACAAAACTTTTGCTAGACCAATTCTTGAATACAGCTCATCTGTCTGGAACCCGCACTGCATATTAATACAATCAAACGAGTCCAGAGATATTTCACGAGAAGAGTCCTCCACTTCTCTATTCGTAACACAATACCTTATGCCACCAGACTTGAAATTTTGGGCTTAGACAACTCAGAACTGCGCTGTCTTCGATCCGACCTAACTTGATTGCACTCCAAACTTGATTGCAGAAAATACGACTTCAGTAATAGAGTTGTCAATGTCTGGAATGCACTTTCTGACTCTGTGGTTTCTTCCCAAAAACCCAAAAACTTTAATCTTAGACTGTCTACCATTGACCTCACCCCATTCCTAAGAGGTCTTTAAGGGGCGTGCATAAGCGCACCAGCATGCCTACCATCCCTGTCCTAATGTTCCCTTTTATTCGTATCCATTTCATGTATTCATAAGCATGTTTAGACTTATATCTGTTATATAATACATGATGGAAATAAATAAATAAAATAAATAAATAAACAAACAAACAAACAAACAAACAAATAAATAAATAGAAAAGAACCTATACACCCCTAAGCTACAATGGGTCAAATAACAGATCAAACATGGAACTTGGTGGGACATAACAAAGAAATGAACAGCCTCTTTGTATTGTAAAGCATAGTGTGAAAAATCCTTTACAAGAGGTCTTCCCTGTCTGAGAACACAGAAGGCAGTTGGTTTGATAAAATACCACTCAAGGGAAGGAAGGAAGCTTCTCACTGTCCCTTGGAAAACAGGGTTACAATTTACTTTCACAGTTTGAAAGATAAACTCCAGGGAGAGAGGCTAGGATTGATCCTTTTTGTCTGCATGAGAATCCACCCATCCATCTGTCTCCTAAGTGCTCTTCAGCTTTGTAATTGTTCACTTTTAATTTTTTATTGTTTTTGTTAGCTTAACCTGCAGCTGACCCATGCAGATTTCATTTGCAGCATTGTTAATTCTCTTTCTGACACCCTGCAGAAAGTCTTCTGCCATTTTTGTGACATCTCCTAAAACACACACACACACACACAGCACCCAATGACTACATGGCTGCATGAAGAACCTAGTTCTTTTCCATTATTTAACACTACACTTATGCCATTCCATTTGAACTTCAGAACTTTTCAAGTCTGCTTCATTGCACCGAGTTTGATAGCTAACCCAAAGGAAAGGGGTGGTTACTGTGAAAACAAGGACCAAGTATTTATAGTATATATCTATATGAAACCCGTAGCATAAGACTCACTGCATCATAATCTTTTTCCAGACACCTGCAGTTTCCATCTTTGGTTATAAGAATTACACGCATCCAACATTGTAGAATCTCTCTCTCTCTTTTTTTTTTAAAGAGAAAGGACCATTTCCATATTCTTTTGTGTTATGTTTATATTTCATTGGAGTAGTTGGAGCACCTCCTTTAACTGGGCTAAAAGCCAGAGAATCAATGCCTTAATTCAGAGGGAGATGTGGAGACCTAGAAACAACATAGCAATCCAAGAATTGATGGAGGTAAAGGTGAATTAGATGTTTTTAAAATTAAATCTTATGGGAAACAATTTGAGCTTTCTCTTTGGAAAAGAATTATATTTTACAAAATATAAATTATTTTCATCAGATTAAAGCAGAACTGATATAGAAAATAGCAGGAGAGTTATATAGAACTCTGAATATAATTTCTTATAAGATATAACCAGTACATTCTACCTGTTTCAAGTATATTTTTCTGGAAACCAAAAGGAAAGTTCCCCTGCTCCTAAAAAATGTCACGATTTTACTTTGTTTGCCTTGCGATTTTTAAAATGTTATACATTGAGAACAGTTATATTAATTTTGCTGGTTTTTCTTATTTTCTTCGTTGAGCCCTCTAGTATCAGGGTTGTCAAACTGGCGGCCTGTGGGCCAGATGAGTCACGCGCAGACTGCGCCCACCCCAGCTCCGCGTAGTCAAAAACTATTGCAATACATCACAATATGTCACGTGACGCGGTTGAGTTTGACACCTGTGCTCTAGTTTAAACAAAAGCTTCAAAAAAAAGAGGACAAACAAAAACCTGTAGAAAAGCTATTATTGGTATTTCAGGATGAATCAGAGGGATCCAAATTTCAGCTGATCTGTAGTAATTCAACTGCATTAGCAGAATTAAATGCAGGTGGATTAAAAATGCCTGTGCTGGCAAAGATTCCTCTAGGCAGTTGTCTTCTACCTTTCTGGTTCCTTTGCAATTGCCACAAGATTGAAAACACATCTGGCTCTCTCTCCAAATGAAGAGTGACGGGTGATGGGGATTGTGGATATTGCAAATAGTATTTCTTTGGTAGCAAAAGCTGTCTTATCTGGTAAGATTTAGCAGGCAATAAAGGTTTTTCAAGAAATACAAAGCTAACTTTGAAAAGTACAGAGGAACTCCAAGGGGGGAAAAATATTAACGCAGTCTCTGAATCATATATTCTTGGCTCTAGATACCACTTTCATGTATTATGAAATATCCATAAATAATAATTTAATTTGTTTACTCAAAGGTCCTTTTTAGAAACAGGTAGCTATAAGGTTTCACCTGGAAAATGTGATCTGGGTATTTATAAAATCAACTGCAATTCCCGTTTCCTCCCTAAGCACTGTGCTTAAATAGCTGTAAAGATGTAATTGATGGAGAAAAAGAGGAATTGATCACAGATTAGTCTTTCCTATATGCCTGTTAACTTTCCATTAAACTTCCATTTGTGTAGCAGAAACTTACATGTAAATATTATAGCTTTGTGAAGAAATCTGGAATTAGTCTCCAGGAGTCTAGAAGAAGAATAGTGTGAAAAAATTATATACTAGATTCACACGGAGTTTGAGCAGTTCAACCATCTTCTATTAGGCAGACCATTTAATTTAACAGAATTCTTGGTCGCCTACATCTTTTGGGCTAATGTTAAAGTACAAGTACTCTTCTACTAAATAAATGTTAAAGAAGTAACACAGCTCAGTGACAATGTCCGTGTTAGCATGGAGAAGGTCCAGAGGTGGGCGTCACATAATGTGGTTCGCCCAGCACCAAAAATGTGAGCGTGCAGCTTCAAAAACACAGTGATATAGGACGGGATGGGGCCAGGGCGGGTGGATGGCACCTGCTGGTTGGGACTACAGGTTTTGCCTGAACAGGTCCGAACTGGCAGCAGCCCACCACTGAGAAGGTCTAAGAGGTTCAATCTTCAACATTTCCTGTAAATATTGGAACACATGGCACCATCTAGATATAGCAAAGTAGAAGAGAAAGAAATGTAAAAAAATAAATAAATCACAATATTGAAAGACCTGCAAATAGAAGTAGAATTGTGGCAAAAGAAAGCAAAGATACTGCAAATAGTAGTAGGCACCTTGGATGCAATCCTAAAATATCTGGAGTACAATTGGCATTGATAAACACACCATCAGTCAATTGCAAAAGGCAGCTTTAGTTGAAAGAGCTTACATCTTGTAACAATATCTTTTAACACCATCAAATATACCAACGTAGGTAACGAATCAACAGATGGATGAAAATGCCAAAGTCTAAACATTTAGATGACTGTGCAACCAGCCATATTAATAATAATAATAAAAACAGGATAATAAAATCTGTGTGTTCAATATGTAACAAACAACAGTACATGTCATCTTAGTAGTAAAAAGGTTGAAACAATTGATTGCAGCAAAATTTCAAAACTAACCATGTAGCATCATGACTAAGTTGCCAAAATTATTCATTGGAAACTTTAGATTTGAATATAATAAAAACTATTGGGATGATCAAATTGAGAAGGCTTTGGAAAAAGCAGGATTTTAAGAGCTAAACCTATTCATAACCTGCCTGATATAACAGTTATTAAAAAGAGAAAATCTGGTTCATTGATGTTGATATTCTGGTAATACTAGGATTGAGGAAAAACAATTAGAAAATACATAAAATATTGGGACTTGCAGATCAAAGTTGAATGCTCCTGAAAAAAGAAATATTTTATACCAATCATGATTGGAATCTTTAGAGTAATACCTAAAGGACTTTTTGGATGACTGGATAGAATTTCTCAGAGCTAATTTTACAAAAAGCCACTCACTTTGGAATTAAGACTATACCTTCATAATTTTTTGTCTCCTTGGTTAGGGCATGAATGATTAAGTGTCCACCAGTCCTAGACTGTGAATCTACCGTATGGAATGATGTACGCTAATGTAAAGCTCAAGCTTTTCGCCTGATAAGTGATGTCATATTAAACAAATGTTTTAACTGCATCTGAATAGAACAAGTTTGACATTGTTTTCCCATAAATCTAAAGCTTTCTTCACCAAGATGCAGTGGAAACCTTATTGTAAACATGTTTAGTGTATGAAGATCCTAAAATTAACCTTTAATTGGAATCCATTATTGGTTCAAATGACAAGTCCCTTTTTGTATATTAAACTTTTAAGGCTATCAATGGCAAGGACCCAGTTGTCTATATTTCCTCTCTCTGTTATGAATATGTCCAGTTAAGATTTGCAAGATTAGCTTCAAAGACACAGTCACACAAAAAAATTCATTTCCTCCTACAATGCAATGCAGGAAATAAATTTCCAGGTTTTCTTTTTCCAGTGTTCTCCTTTCAAACATATATTTTAATTTGTTGCTGTTTTGGAAAAAGGTTTTTTTTAAACCATAATCTTTTTGTCATGGAACTTAAAAATTTTTCTAGTAATTTAATATTTTTCATGTTTTTGATAGATTTAATGATGGATTTATGTTACTGACTATTCTTTCTTTTGTCCTATGCATTTTCTTAATACCTTTTATACAAAGCTAATATTAAAGCAGAAAGAAAGAAGAGAATGATGTACATGACAATAGATAGACATAAAAACAATATTAACAAATATCAGAGATACAGAGTTCTACATAGCTATTGTGATAGTGGGAAAAATAATATGTAGCCAAACTCAAAATCAAGATAATATATATGTATGTGAGCAAGTAAGCAAGCATACCTACAGGTGGCTACATGGCTTATCATCTTTAATGATTTTTTTTCAATTTAACTTTAAAATATATAAAAATAAAGCAGTCTTTCCCCAAAATAGTATTGTTCTGGGTCTGATCATATTCCTTCTACCTCCTCATAATTGACTTGGTTGGTTCCTCTAAAAGCTTCTACTGAAAAAGAGAGACTGTAATCCACTTTTTAAGTGACTATGAATTATATGCACACAGAATTAGATTGGACCCATATACATTAGGCTAAATGGCAATAAACAGTACGGAGGGCATGACCCTTCCCCAACATGTATTTAGTTGATACCAATTTATAGATTTCTCCAAAAATTATTGACATTTTTTAAAATTACCAAGTCAGTTCTAACACATACATTAAGTCTTCATTGCAGAAAACGAGAGTTATTTTACATTTGTGAAAATTAAACATGAAATGAAAACGAAAGCAATGGATTCATGCCTATTTACTCTGCAGTGATGGAAGAAGAAATGAATGTTAGACAAGTCATTTTCAAGGAATTACTGCCCTGTGCAGGTAACAGATTGAAAGGTTCAAGAACTAACAAACCTGCAGGCTGTTTGCCCTAAGCTGCATAAGTGAAGCATGAAATTTGTGGATAGGCTAGGCTTGGAGCCAGGTGGCTGATTTTCTGTTTATGTAAGCAATCACTTTAAAAGGAATACAAAAAGCATTTTAATTTTTAAATCATTGAGGTTTTTTTCCTTTTCCCATTACATAGTAACAGATGCCTGACAGCCTTGATTAATAGTTTTTCAGGCGATGCTTTTTGTCTTGTTATAAAGGTTTAATTTGCAAACTTTATATCACTAGGTTGAAAGGGAATGAATAGCAAAAGCACAGGAGAGACAGAGAGAAGTTTAAGGAAAGCGATTTGAAAATATTGCATTGGGTCAGTATTATGTCCTCTCCCCCAAATTGAACTCATCAGTGAAAAATGAAGCGACAATGTGATATGTTTTGTTTTCAAGGCCTTTCTTTTACTAAACCAGCAACAACATGTATCTTAACCATCCATGTTACGACATAAGCTACTTCACTTAGTTTTCTAATTTTTGTAAGTACTGCTGAAGTAATTGCATTTAAGGAACCCATGGAAGACAGAGTTAAGACAAAATGAGAAAGAGGTTTTTCACACTCTCTGTGTGTATATTTCACACATGCATGCACTCACACACAGACACATTTCTCTGAAGAATGGTGTGAGATTTCCATGCCTGGGCTTTAACACATAAAATATTAACAGCCAATTTTCAGCTGTACTTCTGTCACTTCCATTATCATTCTACACATCCGGAGTGATAATGGACTTGGTAAATTGAGGCCTTGAGACCACTAGGGTTTTCACCTAGAGTACTATTCTTCACCAGAGGTGATGCAGCTAAATGTTAATGGCATCAAAGTGCAGCATCTTACGGTACATAATAGAAGCCATATTGGATTGGGAAATAAAAGATCTGGGTTACAAAAGATCTTGCTTTGAATAACATTGAGATGACACTGGTTCTTGAGATTTACATTTTAATTTAAAGAACTGTCAAAGACTATGGATATCTACTGAATATCATTATATGTATGTGTGAGTTTACGTGTGTTGAAAAGAGGCTTTTGGTTTTGAAGGAAAGCATGTTCTTATAGTACGTCTGTCTCTGGGTGTGATGGCCATAAATAAGTGTTTCCACAACACAAAATGCATTTATGGGCATTCTCCCAGGTTGGGAAAATTAACCTCAAGTCTTTTGGCCATAGCCCTCCTCACAATTTAGTCTTCTTCATGGAATAATAATATGATGAAGAAGAATTTTTAAAAATTAAAATGTGACAGCAAAATAGACCGCTTGTCAGGCACTTACAAATGTTGGGGCTGACTTCCAGTCTGTCAGTTACGTTCAAAGGTCATATCCAAAGTCAGTCTCATAAAAAGCTAGTCAGGTGAAAAAAATATTAATTCAAACTAAAGTGAGTTCCATAGATTTCTCTCCAGCTTTACATGAAGGACTGGCCAAACAACTTGTAAATGTGTTGTTATTGTGGTGCTTTCAATCCTGAAACTTCTTGTAATTAAAATGTAATTAAAGAACAGTCTGAATTAATGATCTCTTTTTACTTTATACCTAAACTCTGCCATTGGTATACGAGAGAAAAATGTCACCCATGCTAACAGAAAATTCAAAAATAATGTGCCTTATTTTTGTAATAAAATGGGACTTAGTTTCTATTTAAATATATACCAATTCATTCTATTTATTTATAAAATAAGTCTCTGTGAGTAATTTTTTAAATATACTGTATATTTTTCTTTTTCCCAAATTGTTCTTTTCAACTATGTGTGACTCAAGAGAATATTGAGGTACACAGGCTATTTGGGAAGATTTTTATTGTTGACCATCTTCGTATTTTAGTTATTGTTGTTATTATCTTATGGCACTTTTATATTTGACAGTGATTTATAATTATTGTGTAAACTCCAGAGAATGTTTCTTGGTGGCATAGAAGTCCATTGAATCAATCAAGGGCTACAAATATTGGGCAATAACATTTTAGATGAACATTAGATTAGAAATTCCTTCTTTGTTGTCATGTAGTTGTAGTATGAATTTCTCCAAATCCAGCTCTTGTGGCTTGCACATTAAAACTACAAAGTTTCTTTCTTGTCCTATGCTGAACAGCCCATCCACAGATGGGATATTAAGGAAAATACCCATGGTTTACAATGGCATAATTTTTAATGAGAATAAAGGGAAATCCCTTTCAAGAAACAGCCAAGTTGGACTGATCAGTGCCTATGTTTGGTGAATGCTTGCAAACATAGACACAAAAGGCCCATGGTGATGGAACAGATTATCTAGAATATAATAATCTTAATTTCATTAAGGGCTCGATCAGGATTATGTTTGACCTCTGGGAGATGAGTGGGAGTGGCCAGGGTAGGTGTGGCCAGCTTGACATCACTCATGTCAGAGGTGCCTTTGTGCCCAAGCGCCCTGCCACTGTAAATGTAGCTCGGGTAGGTCACACGTTGGCCTCCCGAGCACTGTTTTCTCTGGCAGAGGCACCGCAGACTGGTCCTTCGCTGTTTCCATGGCAGCCCCAGATCTAAGCACCCCGCAGGCCAGATCTGGCCCGTGGGCCTTCAATTTAACATCCCTGATCTAGAAAGACAAAGTTTTCTGGATGGAACCTCATATCATGCTATGATAGTTTTGTTGTAGGTCCTGCTTGTGTATTTTTATATATTATACTGTATCGTATATTTCATATTTAGCTACTTAAATATTATCTGCAATGTATATGATGTAAATTTACTTATAGGTGTGTACATTATATAACATAGGAGTTTAAAGAAAATTAGATGAAGTATTCTACTTCTTTGTGGAACAACTCTTAACTCTCCTTAACGCAGAAAAGAGTATGGCAAAAAAACTTATAGGTCTGCTCAATAAATCTTTCCTAAGTCTTTGCTTAATTAAAGTCGATGAACAGAAGGAACAGTACTTCTAAAGATTCTAGTCCAAAATTTTGTCTCACAGGAACCAATTAGATATTTAAAAGTTTTTTTAAATAAAACAAAAATACAGGAATGAAATAATAACCTGCAATGCATGCATTCCCTAATTATCTCTGTCATCTCTACCATCAGTTCCGACTCTGGAGGAAGCACAAAGACATCAATTGAATATTGTCTGTTATGGTTTGATTGAATAATTAATTCAGAGTGTCTACATTTGTTGTTATTGCACTTTCTGGTTACAGGTTTCATAGTTTAGCTATGCACTGTGTGGATTAAGTTTTCCTGTCCTAAATCTCTTCTTCCTTTTTTCTGTATAAATTCAGTTTCATTGCATGATTTTGAGATCTTGAGAAAATTCAGCATCACTTTCTCTGTGCCATTCACCATCATTTACAAAAGGTAAATGGGCTTTATGTCCTATTGCTGTACATTTTTCTGTATTTGTTCCAGTTTTACAGTACTATTTACCAATCATAAATTGGTTTAAAGACATTCCTAACATGGGCAGATCCTAAAGCCTCCCCCCCCGCTTTAGGATCCCCAATATCAAATTTCCTTCCTTCCTTCCTTCCTTCCTTCCTTCCTTCCTTCCTTGACTTAGATTTCTGGCCTTTTCAATCAATTGTCAAGGAACCATGTAGTATCTACGATCCCTATGCCAATGGTGACATCATAAATTTGAATTATGTTGATCATATACTTCTTTACACGTTTTAGAAAAAGTCTCAAGTGAACACAGTAGTATTTTAACTATTGCATACTTCTGTATATAATGTGATCTATGGAATGATTAATTGCAGTCCCAGTGCCCAAGCTACAATATTGCCACCTGGTGGTATTTAATATATTATAAATGTCTAATTAATCTCATTTGGAAGTTATATGCAAAAAATTTTAGAGAAACAATAACAGTTAAGATTTCTTATGTCTACTGTATATCTAATATAGCTACAATATGTATATCTACAATATTAGATATTGTAGATAACAAAATGCTAGAAATGCTCTGTCAAAGAAACTGAAATGTGAAAATAAGTAGTTTCTAGAGTTGTCTGTGTGGTGAAATCTACCAATGTCTAAATATTCAGATCGTTGGTAGTTCAACGGGCTATATATTCCTTTTGCATTTGCATGTAATATTTGTAGCTTTTAATAAAAAGAATATAATGTAGGAGATAAAATTTGACATAGCCATCCAACCAAAATTATTTATTCGCAGTAATATATTTTCCATATTTTAACTAGAAAATAAAAATCGTCTTAGAAAACAAATTATTTAGAAACATTTCAACTTGAAGCAAACAAGAAATTATTTCCCCGAAATATGTGTGGTTAATATTTGCTTAAAGACTCTTCACATAACAAGAAAAGATATGACTCCCACGTAGTCATCCTGAAATCACGTTTGCATTTTTGGTGCTTGGAACCAGAGATGGGTTCCTACTGGTTCTAACCGGTTCTTTAGAACCGTTAGTAACTCGGCAATGACGTCATGGAGCTGGTTCTTTTGGTGTCTCCATGGGCGCCGCCATTTTGGATTATGCTATTGCACATGCCAATTATTTTGTGCACGCGTGAGAGGCGCGACCCTGAACAAACCGGCAGCAAAACAATCCACAACCCACCCTGCTTGGAACCATCTCCCATTTGTGATTTAGGAATTTAAGGGGAGATTATTTATTAAATGCAGAAAATGAATAAAGCTATCTTACTTGCAAAGTATCAGAGAAGCAAAATAAAGTTCTAGAATCCATTGACATGCAGTCTGCTTTATAAATAGTTCATTAGTGAAGTTACGGAACTTGTCTCGGCTGATTGAGACATATATGAAATAGATTTCCTTGATTTGAATTTAGCCCTTTTTTGGTATGGAAAAGGATTAATAACTAAGGTTATAGGGAAGAACAGATGTTCCAATTTCCTTTACAGCATTACGTTTCTTGCACAAATATGCTTTTCCTTGTAAATGTTTGGCTATTCATTTTGTTATCTGTGACAATTCTGGGTTCATTTATACAGTCTGCCATGACGAACTGCAACTTCTCCTCATGAAAACTGTAAATTTATCTTGATTATTTATTTGTAATAGCTTACAGTTTGGGATGGCAGATAACAGTTTAACAGTTGAGGGTATGAATGAAATAAATAAAAATTCATTTAACATGGGAACATGTAGCTATAGTTTATGCATCTAGTAATATGGTTAGTCTTGTTCTATGGCAAGGGTGTCAAACTGGCGGTCCGTGGGCCAGATGCGTCACACGCAGGCCACGCCTACCCAGTTCCGCGAATGGAGAAAATGTCACAAAACGTCACGTGACGGCAATGTGACGCAGCGAGTTTGACACCCGTGTTCTATGGTAAATATATAATGAAACCTTAACTTATTTTAGGAATGATAATGTTTTATTCAATAAATGTCCAATTGGGACGAAAGCAACTTAAAAGGAAAAAAAAGTGTTACAAGTCCTCAACTTATTACCTCAACTGAGCCCAAAATCTATGTACTAAGCAGAGAGTTGTTAAATGAGTTTAGCTCCATTTTATGGTCTTCCTTACCACAATTGTTGTGGTAAGTTGTTAAGTTAGTAACACTGGCTTCTCCATTGCCTTTGCTTGTCAGAAGGTAACAAAAAGTGACCACAAAGGATGATTACATGACCCTGGGACACTGCAATCATTATAAATACAGGTAATCCTGGACTTATGACTACAATGGAGCCCAAAATGTCTGTTGTTAAGTGAGTTTCACCCCATTTTATGACCTTTCTTGCCACAATTATTAAACAAATCACTGCAATTCTTAACTTAGTAACAAGGTTGTTAAGTGAATCTTGCTTCCCCATTGACTTTGTTCATCAGAAGGTCGTAAAATAGGATCACATGACCCCAGGACACAGCAACGGTCATAAATAAGAACCAGTTGTCAAGCACCTGAGTTTTTATTACATGATCATGGGGATGCTGCACAGGTCGTAACTGTGAAAAACGCTCATATGTCACTTTTTTCAGTGCCGTTGTAACTTCACTAAATGAACTGTTGTAAGTCGAGGACTACCTCTACATGCCCAGTTACCATGCACTCACATTTTGTTTACGTAACCATGGGGATGCTCAGTTATAACTGTTATAACTTCAAATGGTCATTAAAAGTATAAGTTGTAAGTCGATGCCTATTTGTACTTATCTTTTTACACATTTCAAGGATGTACACAGATTTAGCTTCTTAGTAGATCTTCCAAATATAAAATTTAAAAAAACCCGGACATTTAATATATGTAAAACAGTTCTTTTCTCCCTTCCTGAAAAGTCCAGGTGAAGTTCAATTGTTTTAACAGTCCCTTACAGATCAGAAGTGAAGCATCTAAATTGAATAACTTAATACTAGAAACCAAATTAAAAGGCAAAAATATCAAGTAAATCAAGATTTATTTATTCAATGCATACATGGAGCGCGGGGGTAAAAATGTACTTACCTTCCCTACAGCTTGGAAATTTCCGTGCATGGTGCACTCGCATGCACCACCGTCTGTGCATGTGCAAAGCCTTCTGCACATACACAGATGGTTAAAACCGGGCGGAAATGACGGCCGGGCGAGTGAGGGGGTGCTGAAGCAGCCACCGCTATCGGCTCACCAAAGCATCCGCTGCCGGTACTATTACCTTGCGCTAGCCGGTGAGAGGTGGCTTCATTACACCCCTGATGGAGCGGCTAAGAGAGGTCATTCGATGGCCTGGCACACAATGTTATCTCTAACCCACAATAGATGGAATATGCTTTCAACTAGGAGTGTTTGAATGAGAAGTAACAGGTTGAGAGTTGACCCAAAGCAAAGAATAATGGCTCTGAGTCCATAAACCAACTGAGTCCAGGACCCACAGCCACCATGCTTTGCTTGGATTAAGCAATTTAAACGTCCCTTAAGACGTTTTTATTCCATCGGGCAGGGCTGGCTTGACAGAAATTTGATTTTTAACTATTTTAAAAGGGATT
>JANHFT010003643.1:0-11276 GCA_032467955.1 Pseudoxenodon macrops | reverse complement strand
CCTGATAAGGCCCTCTCTATGTGAGCGCACTGGTCGGTGGGAGGCTATTGGCGGCAGAAGGCGGTCTCGTAAATAGTAGGTTCTTTAGAACATTTAGTAATTCAGTGATGATGTCACAGAACTGGTTCTGTCAGTGTCTCCGTGGGCGCCGCCATCTTGGATTTTGCTTCTGCGCTTGCAGGGAAGCTATTTTTTTATTGCTGCACATGCGCACGAGGCGCAACCCTGAGCGAACCGGCAGTAAAATGATCCACAACCCACCCTTGCATTGGGCCTGGAAATCTACTGATAATTAATCCAGAAACTGTAAAATAATCTGCAATAGCAGGCTTCATTTGCCCCCAGTTTTGTACTTCATCCTGTACCACTTGTAGCATCTTGACAACTTTGCAGATAGCATAAGCATTGCCACTGCAAAAGAATGCGTTGCCCATCGATCTTTGTCAATTGGTTTGAATACAGGGAACATTGTGAACATTTTCATTCTTCATTTACTAGGGTGTATGTATAATAGGATTAAGAGGCTGATGAAATATGGAATCAAGTATTTCGTGTGATCACTCGTTCCGCTGGAAAGGACCAACTTTCATTACGGGTTTTCATGTTAATGTAATAGAATAACACACTGGCTGGTTAATGTGTTTTTGAAAAATTGCCTCTTTTTTAAAAGAAAAAGAGAGAAGAAGATGAGAGTGTACATTTCAAAGTGCAAAGGGAAATAACTTATTAAAGAGCTTTATTGCCACTGTTTCAGGAAGGATTTTTTTAAAAATGAGCTTTTTCTCCTTCAACCCTTTTCCAAGATATCATCTACACTAAAAAAAAAAGTATTATTGACTCCCTGAAAATACTTTGCTTAAAGCTCCTGAATAAAATTAAGTCAGCCTTCATTGGCCGGGCAGGTATTCAGCCAGTTCTGACCAGTTCTGAAGAACCAGTAGCGGAAATTTTGAGTAGTTCAGAGAACCGGCAAATACTACCTCTGACTGGCCCCACCCCCTTCTATTTGCTGCCTCCCGAGTCCCAGCTGATTGGCTGGGTCTTCGTTTGTTGCCCTGCACAGGAGAATGTGTGTCTAGTTGTTCTGGTGTGCAGTGCTCCATAAGAGTCATTTTGAGGGTAGGAGTTGAAACAGTTTATGTCCAGGATGTGAGGGGGGGGTCTGTAAATATTTTCACAGCCCTCTTTTTGACTCATGCAGTATCCTTCCCCTGAAGTGAGGAGGGGATTTTTCAGTATCCTTCCCCTGTCACACCCACCATGCCACGTACACCAAGCCACGCCCACAAAACCAGTAGTAAAAAAAAATTGAATCCCACCACTGCCGGGCAGAAGTTTGAAATGTCCTTTGCTTCAATAAGCTTCCATCAAATCACTTCTTGAAAGACAAAAAATGAATTAAAAAAAAGTTTTACACAGCAAAATGGCTACTTTGTATTACTTTGCACGAAAAAAGCAGGTTCTTTCCAGAGATGGGTTGTGCTCAGGGTCACGTCTTGCGCTAGCCAAGAACGTGAGCACGCGCACACACAGCAATCAAAAAATAGCGTGTGCACATGCGCAGAAGCAAAATCCAAGATGGCGGGGCTCATGAAGACACTGATGGAACCAGCTCCATTACATCATCACCGAGTTACTAACGCTTCTAAAGAACCAGTTAGAACAAGTAGGAACCCACCTCTGGTTCTTTCTATGTGCGTTGCATACATAGAAGCCATATTTTTCAACATGAAGTGGCAGTTTGAAACAGAGGACACTCGACTTGAGGCATTTAATCAAAGAATCCAAAAGTGGAGCAGTTCACTTTGTTAGCATGAAGAACCTTGTTGAGATAAAGATCAGCCATTTCCCCAGCACAATAGATTACAGTTATTGCATATTTTGTTAAGTATTTTTTTTCCTCTTCAGTTTCAATTACTAACATTTGGACACACTCAGATGAAGAGGAGGGCATTCAGGCCACTGGAACTAAATGCTTGTTAAGATGGGAGTCCTACTTATAGTATCTCTGACAAATATCTCTCCAACTTCCACTTGAAGATGTCCACAAAAGAGCCCGCTAACCACCTTCTTCAGTAATTGATGCTACTATCAAGATGCTCTTAATAAGAATTTTATTTTTGTCCCCAATGTTTGTACTGAATTTCCTAACATGAAAAGGTACTTTGCGGGGTCCTTGGTGCTCTCTGAGCAGGCGTTTCATTTCTCAAACTTGGTAACATCATCAGTAGAATAGAATAACAGAGTTGGAAGGGACCTTGGAGGTCTTCTAGTCCAACCCCCTGCCTAGACAGGAAACCTTACACCACTTCAGACATATGGTTATCCAATATCTTCTTAAAAACTTCCAGTGTTGAAGCATTCACAACTTCTGGAGGCAAGTTGTTCCACTGATTAACTGTTCTGTCAGGAAATTTATCCTTAGTTGTAGGTTGCTTCTCTCCTTGATTACTTTCCACCAATTGCTTCTTGTCATACCCTCAGGTGCTTTGGAGGATAGCTTGACTCCCTCTTCTTTGTGGCAACCCCTGAAATATTGGAACACTGTTATCATGTCTCCCCTAGTCCTTCTTTTCATTAAACTAGACATACCCAATTCCAGCAAACGTTCTTCATATGTTTTAGCCTCCAGTCCTCTAATCATTTTTGTTGCTCTTCTCTGAACTCTTTCTAGAGTCTCAGTGTCTTTTTTACATTGTGGTGACCAAAACTGAATGCTGTATTCCAAGTGGGATACTAGCAGTGCTAAAAACGAGGCAGGTTTAGTAGGAAGGTCTACTCAGTTACTTACATTTCCTTTATGGACTGTAGGCCTATAATTTCCCCCCCCCCCCTCTTATAAGGCAGTAGATCTTCCCTACTGCATCTTTTCCAGTAGAGATTCTGAATCTCAGGGGTGTCCTTCAAAAGCTCTCCACTTCTTCGTTATGGCAACCATCTGTGGCCAATTCAGGTGCTCTTTGAATACACAGGTTTAATCTGCCAGAATTGACTTGGCAACGTGGAATCTGTTAAGAATTCTGAAGGCCGGCGTACATGCTGATTTCACACACATTTTAAGTCACCATGTTTTGGAAGGAATACTGTGGAAACTGTTGGTGGTTATGGCTTCTATTAAAAAGAGCCTTTTAAAGAATGGCAAAAGGGAGAATAAAACAACAACAAGGTGTGGTTGTAGCAATGTGACCTTTTACACCACTCTGGGTAACAATTTAGCCTCGCTTTTTCATTAGATCTTCTGCAGAATTGATGATGTAGCATTCGCACTTAATTAGCCACAGAGCAGTGTTAAATTAGGACTGGAAGTTCTAGCACTTCTACTATAAAGGCATGTGAACTGCATGCACAGCGCTAAAATATTTTATCAGCAAATTGAATGAGGGAATGTACTTCAGCAGGGGGGGGGTGTTTTGCCCCTAAATGGAGCTTTGAATATAAGATTATGTGCTTGTGCGCATGGATGTGCATGCATATTTACTTCCCAGATTTCCCCCCCTATTTGGATAGCCTTTCTTTACATAACAGGCAGCCACAGAGGCAAAACACATAGATGTGCTTGATATAGTTAAATGTCTCATATAATGTATATAATCCTACCATCCAGCTCTCAGGTGTGATAGGAATTTTACAAAAAATATTAATAGGACAGTTTGGTTTCTGTTTTGTTTCCAGAAAGAGTGTGCAGATCACTCAATAGAAAACCTTAATTTGAAAATCATCAGTATGGATAATCACATCAGAGTGTTAATATCACTTTATAGTGCTTTGGTAAGACCGCACTTGGAACATGGCATCCCGTTTTGGTCATTAAAATATTTTAAAAAGACTCTAGAACAGTGATGGTGAAGCTATGTCACGCGTGCCGGAAGTAGCACGCAGAGCCATCTCTCTGGGCACGCCAGCATTTGCCCTTTGTTCTTCTGGGTTCTGGCACGCACATGTGCGCTGGCCAGATGATCTTCACATGCACATGCGTAGCAAAAACCGGAAGACCAGGTGATCGATGAGCATGCGCAATGTGCACGCTGAAAACTCGAAGACCAGCTTCCTAGCGTGCACATGCATGCCAGGGAACTGTTGTTCTGGTTTCTGGCACTCCCACGCGTGTGCACTGGGGAGCTGCTCTTCCAGTTTCTGGCGCTCCCCTTTGTGTGCGCGTGCGCTCCCATTTCAGCACTCAACACTGCTCTAGAAAGAGTGCAGAGGACCAGCAAAGATGATTAAGGAATTGGAGGATAAAACATACCAAGAACGATTGCAGGAATTGAGTGATGAAAAGAAGCACTAGGGGTGATGTGATAGCAGTGTTCCAATATCTCAGGGGCTACCACAGAGAAGAGGGGGCCAGCCTATTCCCCAAAGGAGATGAAGGCAAGACAAGAAGCAATGGATGGAAACTAATTAAGGAGAGAATCAACCTGGAACTAAGGAGAAATTTCCCAGCAGGGAGAACAATTAATCTGTGGAACAACTTGACTCCAGAAGTTGTAGAAGCTCCAACACTGGAGATTTTAAAGAAGAGATTGGGCAGCCATTTGTCTGAAATGGTATACGGTTTTTTGCTTGAGCAGAAGGTTGGACTAGAAGACCTCCAAGGTCCCTTTCAACTCTGTGAATCTGTTATTCTGGATGGATGCCAGCTTATATATACAAATACAGGCTGTAGGCTCAATTTTTATATAGAAAGTTTTCACAAGGAACCGTTCCCAGGATGATCGTCAGCCTGAGCTCATCAATTTAAGAATAAGCCAAAGATTTACTGGATGAGTTCGCATCCCCCATAGAACAAAAGACCACTCAAATTTACCTTCATCTTACCTTCTTTCCCACTATCCTTTTTATGTGGTTGTAAAATCGCTGCGGTGTAGAGGTAGAAGTTATTTTATCTCCTACTTAGCTCTAATTCAAAAGAATTTCTTTAAAAAAATATTAACCAGCAAATGTTAATAATCCAAATTATGCTGACTGTGCATATAGCCATTTTGCTCCTGCTGAGAATGGAACAGCTAAGGAAGTTTTTATATGAGGAGACAATAGGTACATGCATAAAAAGCCAGGATATTAACTTTTTAAAATAATGCATAATATTATGCCTTGTTCTGAAACTGTAAATTGTTCGAAAGGAGAAACTGCAAGGTTTGTTGGATTGTTTGTACCCATAGGGAAAAGTTACTGTTGGTATGCCATAAAGCTCATATAATTATCCGAATGCTGCTAATGATGTAGGCTGCTAATAAATATAGTTTTCCCTTTTTGGATAGCTGAGTTATTGCTGGAGAAGGCACATATGTTAGAAAGAATAAATACAATTTAGAGGTTTCTTTACCTCTGTCTTATATTTAATTTCAGTCATAAATTATGCCAAGCATCATACACTCCAATAGAGTACATGTGATAGATATAAGAGTAAATCATACTGTTAAAAGAGCAAGTCATAATAGTAACTGCACTAATAGAAATATCACTCTTAGTTGAAAACAGTCACTGTGGGCTACAGTAATCAGTACAAAGGTTACTAGAGTAGGTTACTAGACTGAGTGTAAGGTTTTTCTGGTTCAGAAATGGGCACAATTGGTACATAACCCAAAGTTATACATATTGTAAGACTTCCTAGCCACAATTGCTATTTTCTTATCAAGGAAGTGCCCCTTGATTGGTCAAAGACCATGTCTGGATGAGTGCTACCTTATTCAGAATTAAAGACACCAAATTTCCAGATTGTGGTAGCCTTAAACCTCAAATCCACTTTCCAGTCTTGTAAGCGTTAGGCACAATATTAATGGAAGGAGTTCCCTTATGATATTTGGAACTTACATGGAGATGGCAAGTCAGAGAAACTGTGATGATTGTACATTTAAAGAAGGACTCTCACATTCTTACTCTTCAATAAATTCAGGAACTTACTTTCCCCCCCCGATATTACACCAAAATCTTCTTCTTTTCTTCTTGGAAACCAAATTATTTTTGGCATATCCCTACGCTGTTTCACGTGGATTACTGTAATTTCACTTTTAGCAAAAATAATATTTTTAAAAACTATTCCATTAAACACCATTTATCAGAGAACTTCAGAAAACAAAAACCTTCCAAATGTATTGAGTTTACTACAATCTCAATAATGGAATATCCCTAATAGCAATAATAGGTATTGTATATTTAAATGTATGCCTTAGTGAAACACAGAAACATTTGTCACAGTTGTTATTATTATTTAATATTATTATTATTATTTAAATAATATTTAAAATAGTTAAATTATTATTATTATTATTATTATTATTATTATTTAACTAACACTCTGTACTACCTTATTCTCAGTGACTCTGTCACTGAGAGTAAGGCAGTGTAGAGAGTTAGTTATACAAACAATTATGCATTATTTTAAAACGAGAGTTTAATAAATTAACTCTTGTTTCTTGTTGCTCTTTGTTTCTTAGAAGTGATTTTCAAGGACACTCCTTCTAGCAGAATTTGTAGCAGTAGTCCTTCATCTAAATATATTAAGCAATTTACTTTAGATAATGTAGCCAATGAAATTTTAATTTTGGATTAAATAAACCATATCTTGTGGCGTGCCTATTGCATCTTCACAGTCAACGGATGATTTATGGGTGCATTTAGAGAATTTGGTCTTCCTAATGCTCCAGTGGAGCAGGGTCAATTGTTGCCTAATGAAAGGAATCGATAGCAATTTTTCTAGTGAGCTCAGAGAAATTAGCATTGGAGAACAAGCATTGGCAGGGTAGAATCTGATACAGTTCTGTATGCCTGCTGCTGTAGGAAGTAACCTAACAGGTTTTTACAAAGTAATGGATCAATATAAAATTCTTTGATTAAACTAGCTGGGGAGTGTGAATAAATGTGACTATGTGCATAAGTCAATGAAGTTGGAAATGATCAGGAAAAAGCATGAATCCTCTATCGGTTGAAATTTATAACCTCCCTGTTATTGTAGCGATTGTAAAATATTTGTATGCTGACTAAACGTTGACTAAAGTTTACTTTAGCTGAGAATATAAATATCCACCCACATTTCACTGGATATATGTTTGTGTGTGTGCATGTCTTGGCGTATTCGGGTCTTTTCCCATGTAAGATTGAGAGTATCTTGGCGACGTTTCGACGAGGTCTCAGTCATCATCTTCAGGCTGGTGCTTTCGGCTTTGTGCTTCTGTGAGCAAAGCGTGATCTGTGCTGTCGTCTCTCTATAAATACTGGAGAGGTGTGGGGTGTTGGCTGTGTTGCTGTGAGTGGATTGGTTGGCTGTGTTGTTGCATCTTGATTGAGAACATCTGGAGTTGATGTTTGCAGATTAGTTTGCTGTCTCGTGACATCCTGTGTGGGTGTAGTCCTAGCTGTGTGCTGATTACACAAAAGACTAATCAGAGAACAGCTCATTACTAATCCAAGATTCTACGTAATCCAACAACAGTCTATAAGATAGATACAAGGTACAAAATGTATGATTTTTTTATTGTTTTTATTTTATATTTTATATGGTGTTTTTATATGCTTGTAAGCCACCTTGAGTCGCCATGTGCGAGTAGGCAACAATATAAGTTTTCTAAATAAATATCATCTTGACTATAGATACTCTTTGACTTAACAACTAGAATTGAAACCAGAATTTCTGTTAGTAGGGAAGATGATTGTTCACTGAGTCATGCTCAACTTTATGACCCTCTTTGCCACAGTATTTAAATGAATCACTGCAGTTGTTAAGTGAATCAGGGGGGTCATTAAGTGAATCTAGCTTTGCTTTCCAGAAGTGGGCTGGGAAGTTCACAATTGATGATTGTGGGATCCCAGGACCCTGCAATCCTCATAGATACAAGAAAATTGCCAAGCCAGTTGTTCTAATTGTTACATTTCCCCATTTTTGCTGTTTTGTGTGTGTGTGTGGGGGGGAAGTGTAAATCCAGTTTCAATATCCAATTTTTCTGTAATGCCTGTGATGGCGAACCTATGGCACGCATGCCGGAAGTGGCACACAAAGCCATCTCTCTGGGCAAGCAAGCCATCACCCGTTGCTCTTCTGGATTCCGGTGTGCCGGCCAGCTGGACTTCCCACGCGCATGTGTGCCAGAAACCGGAACACTAGGTGCTTGGTGTGCATGCACACGCCAGAAACAAGAAGAGCAGTCTCATGGTGCAACCATGCGCACCAGGCGGCTGCTTTTCATGTTTTCAGCGAGTTCATGTGCACCAGCCACCTGACCTTCACGTATGCATGCATGCAGGAAACCGGAAGATCATCTTCCCAGCACACGCATGCGCGCGGGACAGCTGCTCTTCCAGTTTCTCGTGTGGGTGCTTCCGTTTTGCCAAAAAGGTTCGCCAACACTGCACTATGCTGTATTATAAACATGCTGATAGATCTGTTTCAATAGATGTTATTTTCATTCTTGCAAGCGCCTTATCCCTCTCTTTCCTTATTATTTTCTCTATACTGTTATGACTATTATCAATTACCATAATTAAATTAGATTTGTAAATCTCCTGTTAGGCAGTTTTATTATCCTTATATTGTGATCACTTTTTAATGTTAAAAGAAGGTATGTCTAAGGCTCTAAATAGAGCTGTTTAAGCTGAAGCGTTAGAATACGAGCCCATTTATTCCTATTAAAGTGAACAAGAACATCTGACACTTTTGGCGTTTCATAAACTAGAATATGTGGCTATGTTGCTAGCTGTTTTCTCCTTTAATGAGTCGCTTAAATGATGTGTTCATTTATTATATTTATTAAATGGCTCATAAACTAGGCATTATATAACAGTTAAAATACAACAATAAAACAAAAGAAATAACAGTAAATCGTTGTAATACCAAATGTACAAGTATAAAATAAGCACTTAGAAATACAACACAATAACATTTCATCAAATGCAAAACCACAACCACTCTCTCAGGTAGATGTAAAATATTTGAAAGGAGTCTAGCATTCCTGGAAGAAACAGGAGCCTCGATCTGACAATCATAGGTGAGTGTAGCCATATAGCAAGCTTTCATACCTTCATAAAGCGATGAAGGGCACCACCAAAAACATATTTTTCAGAACCATTCTCTAAATCTTTTTCTGAGGCTGTCTTTAAATCTCAGTATTGGCAGTGAATGAGATTCTAAAACATGAGTAATTTCAGGAAAAAGGTTGATCGTTCTAACTTGAATGATGAGAAGGAACATTGAAGACTGAACAGAAATTATCCAATCTAGAAATCCATGCGATTGTCCTGGTTATCCACCTGAATCAACCTTCTAACCTAGGAAACATGACTGATTGCACCTTTTCATATTGATGGACTCTTTAATTTGTAGGATACATAGATAGATAGACAGACAGAGCCATCAAGTCATTTATAAGTTCTAAATGAGATGTTCCATAATGGTCTGCTCATTACCATTGTAGCCATTCATCTTGCTTCTGGCCAGCCTCTTCTTCTCTTTCCTTCCATGTTTCCCAGAATTAGTCCCTTTTCCAAAGAGTTAGGTCTTACTACCGTATAAAGTAGCCAAGGTAAGATAATTTGAGCCTGATCATTTTGTAGGATATATAGGATCCCCAAAAAAGCAATTCCATAATGCAATTTGAATGTCCTTTAAAGTAGTCAAAGTTGGCAAAAGGATACCTTAAATTTGGAATCGGTATGCTTCTGAGTATCATTGGCTGTAGAATGATGATGGAGGAATACTATTGCACTTAAGATCTGGTCTCGGGCTTCCATTCTACTGTTTAAAGAGAATTGTAGGGATAATTAAAATCGTTGCTTAATATGATTTCATTTCATAAGTTCAAGTTAAATTTAAATAGGCTAAGTTGCGGTTTTCATCAAATAATCACACCAGTGCCCCATAATGTCACATCTACAAAGGAATCAAAACTTTCAGAAATGAGGATAATTATTTGAAAGATGAAGTATTTCTATAGCCAGAATGGAACACTTTAAAGCAAAATAATTCATGGTCAGATCAGTTTTCATGTTTGCTCATTTGCAACATTCTAACACAATAAATTATTTTCAGAGAAAGTGCCATTCTGTAGTCATTAATTTAATTTAACATCCTGTTTCATAATTTGGGGTTTACTGGAATTTGAGCCACAAAGACCAAACATGGCAACACTTTTACTTCATATGTTTTGCAGGCACTAGCAGTAACTAACAACATAGGACTAAAAACCAATAAATCCTAAAAACAGTAATCATTGCAATATGCCAATGATCTGATGCTTCACCCTTCTGGAAAAGAGTACCATTCATGACTTTATATTTAGAATCTGAATGTGAAAGGATAGAACAAATACCTATTCTCTGCCTCACGAGTCCCAGCTGATTGGGAGGAAATGGGAATTTTGCAGTATCCTTCCCTGCCATGCCCACCAAGCAACGCCACACCCACCAAACAATGCCCACAGAACCAGTAGTAAAGATTTTTGAATCCCACCACTAATGACGCCACCGGGATGACCTGAGTTTGGCACTCCTGGTATAGAACTTTAACAATGACAACTGGCAATTTTCAATTGTGCCTGGAAGCTAATTGGCAGCTATTGCACCTCTCTTAGTAGTAGTTATATACTGAAGATGAATTTCAGTATTCCCATCACTACACTGGACAGTTCCAGTTCAACCAGTTAAAACTTTTGAATGGGCTTTAAATGCAGCCCCAAGTAGACCACCTTACAGTAATCCAATTACGAAGTGATAAAAGATACTTTATGAAAAAGTGTCTATCATTGCAGCTTCTCAGATTTCTCATGTTTGAGTTTTGTATATCTTAGGACAGTAGCTGACTTCTTGTAAGTTGGGAATCTGTCCATCTGCTGTAATTTACTATTGTCTTTTCTGTTTTGGGCAGAAGATTTTAGGATGTTCCACTAAAACAAGTCTTTCCATCTTCTGCTGCCTATTATTTCAACAGGTGATGCCAGAGATCTTGCAAAGCATGTTCTCTCCTTATGAACTACAGTCCTCTTTCCTATTAATGTTGAAAAAAGGTGGTTAAAAATTATGATTGAATACTTTGCTGAATCTTTTAAAGAACAAAGTGGTATCACATCAAAGCTATTTATATGAACAATGTATGAGATTATGTCAAAATATCTAATACATCTGGACCATTGATCCCTAGTATATGGATGTATATTGCCGCATTAATACCAAAACTCAGTGATGAAATTTTAAATTATAGATTAATTTACTTGTCCCAAAGGTGCTTTTTCAAGAGACAACTGGACTTTCTGGTTTTTCTTTGAAGATGTTTCGCTTCTCATCCAAGA
>JANHFT010003642.1:62377-80863 GCA_032467955.1 Pseudoxenodon macrops | reverse complement strand
TCAAAAAAAGCTACATTCTGAGTATAAGACACACCCAAATTTTCAGCCTCTTTTAGGGGGGGGAAAGTGTGTCTTAGAAAAATATGGTAGTTATCCAAACAAGTAAGATCTGTGTCATTTAGATTTGTTTTTGTTTCCCTTTGCTTTTATTTATTTATTTTTACAGTCAACACATGTTTGTTGTCTAACTCAATGTCAAGATATTAATGTTATTAGCAATAGCTGTTTTGTAATTAGCCACAGTTAATCGTGTGGTTGTCATGGTCTACAGCTTCCGCATCTTTTGTTAACTTACATCCCACACTAACTCAAAAATGAATACAGCACAGACACTTGTAACTCCAGAGAACATGTCACATGTTTGTTCAGAATAAAAATATTACCAAAAGACTCTGCTATATATTAATGTAATTTATCTAGTATACAGTCTCGTTCTTCTATTTTAACCTGAATGAGAAAGTCAAGTGACTTGTATTACCTTCATGAATTTTAGGCCCCAAAATGTTAAAAGACAAAAAAGGGATGCTTTTTTTTTTTAAAGCACAAAAAATATTTTTTCCTTTGACAAACTGGAGTGGCCTTTCTTGTTAGCAGTCTTAAGATCATAGTTTAATGATAAACAGTAAAGAATTCAACAAATATAACAACGTCTCCCAAAAAATATTCAAATAAGCAAAAGCACAAGGGGAAGGTACCCATTTTATTCCCTATTTTTTGCATTTGCTTTAGACTTTTTAACAGACAAGATTTGGATAGACAAAAAACTAGCAACAGTCAGGTGTTGATTCTTTTCGTGTCATTCTATTGTACTGCTCAGTGTAAATATTTTTCTTTCTATGCATTTCCTTCTTGTAATAAATAAAAAAAATTAGTAGATAAGATTCCTGCTTGCAGACATGGGCACAGATTCAGAAAGTTTGAATAAAAAACATGTCAATGAAAACAATGATAACTGTTGCTGTTACAAAAATATAGATGCTTCGTGATAACCTTTGATGTTGAAGCTGTTAGTACAAGAGGTGCGTGAATGTGTGTATCCATCTGTATGTATGCATGTATATCTGTTGCAGAATTAGTGGATATAACTTATTAGCTGAGAAATATGACATTTAAATGTCAGCTAAACTGACTTCCTTTGTCGGTTAAGTATCTGGGAAGAGATTATGACTCTTCTTTTTTCTATAATCCATATTTTTGCTTGATCCTAAATCAAAACAAAACCCAAATCTTGTGGTCAGAAAATAATATTGTTAACTTTCAGTCTCCTACTAATACTATATTACCAGGGAGTTTAAAGCAAGATGCTACTCCATATCCTCATAAAATTGTTTCTGCCTTATAGAAAGTTGGGGAAAAATAGAGATTGATTCATATTGCACACTTTAATAGAAGGCAAATGTATTCTGACATTCTCCTCTGGCTCACATTTTAATTCAGTTTAGGGAATAAATACCTTCTATTTTATTCACGGACCTAACCTCTCCTTTTCCATATCTGCCAATTTCTCTGACGTCAAAAGTATTTAGGACTTTACGACTAAGAACAAAGAGTAGAATTAGAAGAATTCTAATTCTAGTGGAATCTCTCTCTCTCTCTCTCATAGTTGATTGCAAGTAACTTTAAAAAGTTATAAAAAAGAATGCTAACCCTTCCTTTAATTTAATCGGTCAAACAGCTAATTAAGATGAATAGGCAAATAATATTTAGAAAATTAATGAGAAGAGAGATGGGATAGGCAAGGAAATTTTGAGTTTGGGTTGTCCCAGAAATGAATCATTGTTTTATTTTTATTCCCCCCGCCCCCAACTATCGGAGACCTAGCTCATTTTAATTATCAGTTAATGTGACTGAAATTGGGCAAACCTGCACATTGCAAGAAGCAAAGCAATGCTAAGAAGTTAGGTTCCTACATTGTTTGTTTATGGATTTTCAATCCACTTCAGTTGACTATAATAGAATAGAATAGAATAGAATAGAATAGAATAGAATAGAATAGAATAGAATAACAGAGTTGGAAGGGACCTTGGAGGTCTTCTAGTCCAACCTCCTTTCTAGGCAGGAAACCCTACACCACTTCAGATAAATGATTATCTAACATCTTCTTAAAAACTTCCAGTGTTGGAAAAAAACTTCCATTTGTTGACTAACAAATGGTGCAACAACCAAATCATACAATAAAACAGGTGCAGTATATAATTATAGTTTATGATTTACAAATTGGAGGTGATAGGGTTTAAGGTGTTCTACAGAATGGGAGTTGCTACGGAGAAAGCCTTCTTCCTGGAATTGTTTTTCATTGCACATCTTGGTGGGTCTGGGCCTTCTGGAGGCATCTTTCATTCCTCAGTTGGAGCAGGCAGAAGATTAGCTAGCTAGATACCCTTTTTCCATGAAAATAAGCCCTCCCTGGATAATAAGCCCAATTAGGCTTTTGAGTGCATGTGCTAAAATAAGCCCTCCCCAAAACACAGCAGTAGCCATGAGGTGACCACGCTTGTCACCTCCTGCACCTCAAAAATAATAAGACCTCCCCAAAAATAAGGTCAAGTGCTTATTTTTTTGGGGGGGGGGTCAAAAGAAAATAAGAACCTGTCTTATTTTTGGGGAAACACAGTAGTTAGCTAACTAGGTGATAGGGAAGAGAAAGAGAGAATGGGTGATCTTAAAAGTACCCAGTTAACCTTCTATAAGATCACAGAAATAAGATTGTGTTTTAGGAAACTGGAAGAAAAAGCTTATTGCTGTGTAAACCTGTAGAATGTTCTGGAATTGTGCAGAATTTAAGGGAGTTCTTGGATTGACCTCTGAGTCATTTTGGGTATATAGAATCTAGACTAGAGTCAGAATACAGAATTTAGTTGCTGATACAGTTATAGGAATTGGACTTGAGGAGACTATCTCAAAAGCTTTATTTGGTGTGATAGTGCAGTAATAGATGAGACATTATTACTGTCAACAAACTCAAGTGGACAATGGAATGCTGGTGAACATATCTGATAACAAATTCACTGGGAAGGAAAAGTTAGAATATCCAGAATACTGACAACAGCACCTTCCCTTGTTTGAGTATGGGTGTTGCTGGTGATAGTCCTGGTTACAACCGTAAGTATATTATTAGTAATCTATGAATGTTTGTCATTCCCATTCCTTTGAACAAGTTTGGGACCCACCCCAAAAGTCTCTCTCTCTCTCCCCCCCTCCCTTCCTCCCTCTGTGTACGTGTAAAATAGTTCTCCCGATTATTTCTCAGAAATGACTCACAAGTTCAATACAATTTCATTTTGATGTATTGCAGCCTACCACAAGTTTCCCTTTTCCTCACTTTATCCTAATGTGTAAATACAAAATTAGAGAAATTATGTCAAAGCATCTGATAGGCCCTAACATGCTTCGGGATCTATATGACTAGATAGGTCACAAATTGTGCTGATCTGCTGTATCAGATTCCTGCAAAGTCTAATGCTCTTAACTTTGAAGGCATGAAATAGAAACGGATGGACTGGAGAACAGGGAAGCAGAGCAAAATGCACAGCTTGTCCTTAATGCTTGAAAGGCATAATAGAGCATGTCAAATGTGTGAGCCTGCTGTTCATCCTTTCTCAAAGCACAGTTAGGTGGAAAATAATTGCACTTATGGTCAAACCAGAAAGACCACATTGCTTAAACAACCTCTGGGGGGGACAAATATAGTCTAAAAATGGAGATTAATGAGATGTTACTCAATAATATGATTTGGAATGGTTGGTGTAACTCAATCCCAACACAGCAGGCTTAAAGAACATCAACCCCGATGCTTAAAGTGGCCAAAAGATACTAGAGATTAGATCAAGAACGACTTTGATTTGAAAATGATTGATGTTTGACAAAGTCAGTCTCAAACTGGCCACGCGTTTAACAAAATTGAGCAAGGTTTTGAACTTTCAAGCATCCAGACTATTGTCAGTTTCCCTTAGATATCCCCTTGTTGTTTGCACCAGTCCAATATGTGGGTAAAATAGATTTTCAAAATCAAAAGTGGGCAACTGCTGAAAGATATTTTGTGAACGTTTTTCTAAGTTTTAAAGCATAAGCGCTTATTTCATTTATCATGATGGTTTTAAGATGCTGTTAAAAGTCACGAGTGGTACTAAAATATTTTGCCTTTTTTTAAATAAAGGTATAATTCCGTGTAAGAGTGAAAGATTTGCTTGGTGGAATAGATTTTAATTAGTCAATTAGAATCATAACTTTCTATTTGTTTAGAAATGTAAGGTGGCATATATAAAATACTCCCATATCCTGCTAGTGGTTAGAATGCAGTATTGCAGGCTAATTCTGCTGACTGCCAATTGCCCCTAGTTCGGTAGTTTGATTTTCGGTTCAAGGTTGAGTCAGCCTTCTATCTTTCCGAGGTTGATAAAATGAGGACCCAGATTGTTGGGGGCAATATGCTGACTCTGTAAACCACTTAGAAAGCATTACAAAGTGGTATATAAATCTAAGTGTTATTGCTATTGCTATAATTACATTAAGGTGGTATGAGCTGAGAATGTCAGCGTTTGAAGACATCTAATGAGCTTTCAAGCCTAAGGATGGACTGGGATCCGCCTCATCAGTTCAATATCTTAATCACTACACTACACTGATTTCCTTTTCATACACATTTTTACACTGCTAAGAAGGTGCATTAACTTTAAACAGCAGAGTGCAATGTTAGCTTCACCTTATCCATGTTTAATGTGCATGCAGATTTCAAAAAGAAACTAACAGAAGTTTAGTTAGTTAGCTTTTATTTGAAAAAAAAAACTCATTTATTTTTATTTTATCCTCTAATTCTACAAAATGTAAGAGCCATGTTTAGATATTATATTGAATTAGGTTACTTTTTAATGTTCAAATAAAGTCTGGATTTTTCACAAAGAACAGAAACCCAGAATCCTTACATCTGTATTGAGCCTATAAAACCATGTAAAAACACTGCAATAGATGTTTCTTATTTCCCGGTAGTGTCGAGATGAATAGCTACCAAAGTAGGCAAAAAAAAAGTTGGACTACCATTTTTAAAGTCTTGCAATTTTAACAAAATGATAAAACTGTTATGCACATAAAATAAAATCTGCATGCACATTAAACACGGATAAGGTGAAGCAAAAATTGCAGCCTGCCCTTTAAAGTTAAACGCACCTTCTTAGCCATGTAAAAATCTGTATGAAAAGGAAACCTGGTATGAAATATAGGTGTCCTTCATCACCCTCTCGGCTCCAATATTCTTATTTTGCCCTATTCTCCATCAAGAGTTTCTGTTGATGTGGAAAGGAAACAGACAGATGACGCTTGGGGTATGGATTGTTTCGCTGTTATAATCCAGAGGCTGGATAACTTTTTGATGGCTGCAAAGCACACATTCAGCTCGGGAAAATGTTCTCACTTGGAGTGAAGTAATGATACAAAACCAGCAGCCCATGTCACAAGCAGAGAAACACTGGGGTTTTATATTCTGAAAAGTGGAAAGTACTTTCCTGCCCCCATGCCTGCTTTCCTTCTACTTCACACTGTGAAACCAACTGCAGATTTTCATCAGTCATATTGGAGATTGATGTACTCTTCTAGGGTTGCAGCTTGCCTACCATATTGGACATTGTGTGTGCTTTATCTTCAAGACAATGGTTTTTTTTTTTTTAAGGATGACATTGAAGGTGTTAATAAGGTGATATTATAAAGAACAGAATCAGCCAATATATATTGTTTGTTAATGCTTTGAATTTTACAGTATGGTACATATCAGTAAATGGTAGTAAATAGTAGGTAGAAGATAGTAGACACCTATGGCAATGTCTTTTCATTTTCCAAAGCACCAGAAGGCAGGACAAGAAACAATGGTTGGAAACTAATCAAGTAGAGAAGCAACCTAGAACTAAGGAGAAATGTCCTAACAGTGAAAACAATTAATCAGAGGAACGGTTTGCCTTCAGAGGTTGTGGGTGCTCCATCACTGGAGACTTTTAAGAAGAGACTGGACAGTCTCTTGTCTGGAATGCTTGAGCAGGGGGTTGAACTAGAAGACCTCCAAGGTCCCTTCTCAGTCTATTATTCTATTATTCTTACCTTAGCTCAGGGGTATCAAACTGGGAACCCGTAGGCCGGATGCGTCATGCGCAGGCCACACCCACACCATCATGTGACGGCGACGTGACGTGGCAAGTTTGACACCCATGCCTTAGATGCTCTTAGATATTAAGCAGGATTGGCTGTGTCTGTACTTAGATGAATAATGTATGTGAGAATTTCTGGGTTACTGGCTTGTCTCGGTTGTAGGGTAAAAAATGGAGTCAGGATAATGGCAAATCACTTCTGAATTGTTGCCAAGAAAATAGCACGAATGCATTCTCTGAGTGTGGAACTGGACTCAAGGATTTCTTTATATTTTAATGAAGATTACTGGAATTTATATTTCTTAAACAGATATAATTTTTGGTTTATTATATAAGCAGTGAAAATGTTGACTATTAGGAAAAATAAACTCAAATCCATTTAAATCCACTGTACCAAAGGCTTACAAAGTATAGTGCAAGCTTTAGAGATTCATTAGAAAAAGACTATTAAAATATACAAATGCCAAAGTTAAAAATTTAAAAGCGGCAAATTAAAACCCAGTGGATGAAAATCCTATTACATTCTATTTATTTTATTTAGGTATTTCAAAATCTTAAGATGAATAGCATCTATTTTCAAATTCAGCTTTTCTAAAATAATGGAACAGATAAGTCAACTTAATAAATTTAATGACTCACAAATGTATGTAGACTCCAATGTACATTCTAAACATCCATAGCAATTGCACAGAGGTCCTAATACATGCAGATGTTACAGATGTCAGTTTTCCATAGCGTTTCCAAGAAAATGCAACTGCTTTAAAATCCATTATAGAATGATAACATGTTGAATATTTTCCAAATGTTGGGTGACTATGACTCTTTGAATGCCTGTGACTGCGATTTTTATTGTGTCTTTCATGGAAAGCCAAAAACATTATTAAATTTCAAAGTCAGAGAGAATTTGCGTGACATTTAGGCCTGTGCTGTGTGAAAGGTTTTCAAAGTGGAAGATTATGAATGGTTTCCACTTTTAGTCCACGATTAGCTGTCCAAATGAGTGAAGCCCCAACATTTCCTGGCTCCAAAAAAGCAAGGCCGTAATTAAGAGCCCGCATTCAGAAGGACAGTGACACATCAACGGAAGGGCCAGCTAATGAAATGATTTGTCTGACTTTGTATTCGGCTAACAAAGAATTCATTTAGGCTTTGAAGTGGGAGGCTGCAGAAATTGTACAAACACAGCCTGGGATAGAAACAGCTAATGTGTTATGAGCTGGCTTTGCAACCATTCTGTAAAGGCATTACAGAAGGTCTACAACTGATGTAAAATACGCACATTGTGGCAATGACTTTTCACTATCTTCATATTTCCAATTTACTATTCTGTGTGCAATCTAGACAGATTGCCAAGAAGAAAGAAAGTAAAAGAAAGCACACACAGTAATATGATTTTCATATAATGAAATGGGAGAAGAGAGGGAATAAAGACACAGGATGAAATGAAGGAAGAGGGAAAGGATTTCAGTTTTTAAAAAAAACTGTTTTTGAGACATAACAAGTTTCTAACACATCATTCCCCCTGAGGGAAATCAAACAATTAACAATAAAGTCTTTGTATTTTGCCCTGTAAAGGCAAGGCGGAAAGCCAAATTAGCTGTTAGGATAAACACGCAACTGCAACTAAAATAGCTCTCTATATGTCTGGTCCATAATATATCCATATCCTGAAAGGAGGAGTTATAGTAGTAGTATAAGTAGTAGTTACTTATAGATGGCAGAAGTCAAGTCTAAGTTATAGAGGCAAAGGTGTAGTGCAAGGAAATGTCAAAGTAGATTTCCATAACTTGCGGTCTTTGATGGTCTTAGATTATCCCCCAACCAGATGAAAATCATCATGTCCAGGAGCCACCAATTGAGGAAAGGTGCTTTATACCTGGAGTAGCAATGAAGAAGGAATTTGTTTGGTTCACCTTTGAACAGGAGATCCCCTAATTATTTTTCATGCCTGCTCAAGATCTGAAATTGAAGATCATCTTTTTATTTTCCATAGTTTGCAAGGCAAAAAAATCAATGCATGCAGAAACAAAAGTGTATTGAGAAGAAGTACCCACAGTAATGAACTTATTAATTAGTATGAGATATGTAGAAAGGTCTGATGTTAGGGGAATTTGTTTTCAAGACATGCAAGGGTGCAGGAAGAGTGCACGTATTCCGTGAAATCGGGAGGAATATATGAATAATTTCTGTGTATGTGTTTTAATCACACAACAGAGAAACGGGCTTGCTTTGTATTTCAGGAAGCTGTTTTACCTTAAAATGTTCACATATTTTAAAGATATTGGTAAACTGCCCTGAGGACTCTATCACTTTAAAAAAAAACAGCTTACAGACATTTAAAACAAACATGAAGTTGCTTTTTTTAAAAATAGAGACAGAAGAAATGCAAAGTGGACTGTTTAAGAGGATTAATAGCCAGCTGTGTTATTTCAGTTTTAAAGCATACAGTCTGTTTTTCCTCTTTCCATATTGTTCCTTATTTTAAAAAAAAATAGTTCTGCATGATTGTTTTGATTTACCATATCAGTCAGGGCTGTGCCAGCTCTTTTTAAAATGAAATACAAGTATGAACAGTTCTGCATTTAAAACCACTTACCTTATATCAACACCTTTGCGATTACAAGAATAAATTGAATTTGCTTCCTCTGACCTGATGTGAAACACATATATAACTTAAAAACAAGCATCGTACAACTTTAGGAAAGGATTGTATATTTGGCAAAGTTAAGATGGTAATGGAACACCTGCTGGGGTCCTTATGGTACGATAGTATATTTTAAAAGATAAAAAGAATATATTTTAATTAAAACTAGTAAATACATATAAATAAGAATCTGTAACCTTTCCTTTCAACATTCACCCCTTGCTAAGATCTTTTGGAGTTTAGAAAAGTTGTTAGAAATGGCCTCATTTTAACTGTTTGCCAATTATCCATTTACATTGCATTTTCTGAAGAACCATCCCTAAAGTCGTAGTGCCCTGTATATAACACCCATGATCTAAATCAGGGGCGTCAAACTGGTGGCCCATGGGCCGAAGGCGTCACATGCAGGCCACGCCCACTCCAGCCCAGCAAATGGGAAAATGTCACGAAACGTGACGTGGCGGCAACGTGACGTGGCGGCAATGTGACGTGGCGAGTTTGATACCCGTGATCTAAATCCAAGAAGCCATGCACAAACTAGGGTGTAATTGATAGTTTTGATGGCAACCATCTATTTAGTGTAGTCTCCATTCAACAGGCATTTTAGGTGTTTAATCTACGGTACTTTAAAAGAATAAAATTGTCTCTTTCTTCCCAAGGTTATAAGAAATATCTTTAGATGCATTGTTCAGTGTATATTTACAATCAGTGAATGGACATATGCTACTGGGAATCCTGCTTGCATATTGCTAATATATATATTTTAAAAGCAGGATATGGATACTAGAAAAATTATATCCTTTGTAGCCTCATAACCATTAATGAGCAAAGGCATTGCAAATTACACTAGCTGTAGGAATGTTTCAATAGAATGTCCTGCTATGAAAATAACCCCTTGCCATCTTGTAACTTAGATGATATTGCAATTTACTCTATTTGGAGCTCCCTGACCATCTGGCAGCAATTCAACTGGTGATGGGTGTACTGAGGTTCATCCATGTAACAAAACTACTGCAGGAGTTTCACTGACTGCAGTTAACTTTTGGATGTAATTCAAGTTACTGGTTATCACCCTTAAAGGCCTAATGTCTCAGGGTCTGGATATCTCCAAGACTATCTTATCCAAACGGAAACTGGTTCCTTGGTGATATCTAGCAGAGGAGGTTTGCTGAGGTTCTCAAATATGAGGAAATGCCTTCTTTAGGAGCCCCTGTGTCTGAATGGAGATTCTCAAGTCATCTTTGGTTGTCCCAAAGCAGAGGTGGGTTCCTACCTGTTCGGACCGGTTCTACCGAGTAGGTAGTAGGCCGCTGGTGATGTCACGGAGCCGGTTCTGCTGCTCCGTGGGTGCCGCCATCTTTTTTTTGCATTTTTTTTTTAAAAGGAAAAAAGGATTTTTTCTTCTTCTACGCATGCACAGAAGCTGAGTTTCTGGCACTGCGCATGTGTCGCCATCTTGTTTTTGGCCTTTTGTTTGGGAATTTTCCGGGGCTTTTTTCTACTGCACATGTGCCTGACCAGGGGGTTGGACTAGAAGACTTCCAAGGTCCCTTCCAACTCTATTATTCTATGTTCTATAATGTGTTAAGATTTGACACTGTGTCTTCAGCTTGTTTTGAGTGTATTTATGTGTGTTTCCCCAGGCAATTATTGATGTTATTTTTACTTTCTGCTCATTGTTCATTGTTGTGGGTTGAGAAGCAAAAGGAGGGAGGGAGGGAAGGAAGGAAGGAAAGTCTGTAAGAGGAGTTGTCTCATAGTAACTTCTCCTAGCCTTTAACTGAAGCAGAAGAAATTGCAGAGGCTGAAAACTGCCATAACAATTATTATAAATTTACATCTACTCTTCAGCAATCTAGTAATAAGACAAGTACAGGAAAATTACACACTGTTCTTGTGGAAGTTTCAATGATATTATTTTCTGAATATCTTACTCAAAACCAATTTATTTCTGTAGGCTTGATTAAAATGGTTAAAAGCGGAAACAGAAATTTTAAATCAGGGTTTCATAGGATCCAGCTAAAAAAACTCCAATGATGCTACATTCATTTAAAATGTAACCCAAACTTTTGTATCTGCTTTATATTATTTTGAAACACGGGTATGTGGAAAATTTGTGGTAGCTTTTTTCATGCTTAATTTCTCTTAATTTTCCCAGAGTAATGTTATGAAGAAACGTATTTAACTTACCTAGCATAAAGACATTGTAGAAAAGGAAGCTAATTTATTTATTTATTTTTATTCCTCCTTTATTATTTTTTATAAATAACTCAACGTGATGAGCATATCTAGTACTCCTTTTTCCTACTATCTTCCTCACAACAGCAACTCTATGAGGTAGGTTGGGCTGAGTGATTGGCCCAAAATCACCCATTTGGTTTCATGCCTAAGGCAGGACTAGAACTCACAGTTTCCTAGATTTTAGCCTGGTGTCTTATCCACTTAGAGCCAACTAGCTATATGATGCACTATGGTGTTCAAGATCTGGTAAAAATAACAATTCAGTTTATGCCAATTATTTGTATACCATTTTGCAAACAGAACAATATGAATTCTTCAGAATTCTGGAATTCTATCCACACTTTAATATTTTCTATAATAGAAGTGTCTATAAAAAGATACTTTTCAAGTACTAATAAATATAATTCCAACCCATAGAACGCATATATAAGTCAATAGACAAGCTGTAATCAAATTTTGTCTTCGCTTACCATTTTATATGATTCTATCCACTGTAGGATGTAAACATTGATTAAAATTAAGCATATTCTGGGAATTCAGCTAATTGTAGTCTGCTCAGTAAGCTCTATTTTAAAAATGGTTTTTGTAATATGAGAAAGTCAGACTTCTCGTTTTCCTTTAAAACAGCAGCTAAAGAAAAACTGTGTTAGATTTTTATTTCAATTTGCTAGTGAAAGAATTCTTTGAAAAGTGCCTTGGGATTATGTTTTCGATGGTTAGAAGAACTGGACTCTGAAGTTACTCTTGTATTGGTCTATAATCTTTCAGCAATGTTCTAGATGAATTCTTTAAATACTTATGTAGAACAAGAAACATAAATAGTATGTCAGCCCTCCCAGGTAAACCAGATAGAAAACATGTCTAGATGAGGTAATTCTACTTTACTGCAAAGCTACCTTAACAGAATCTTGCAAGGCTAAAGGTAAAAATCTCCTACCACCAGTGGTGGGCTGCAACCGGTTTAACAACTGGTTCGGCTTGCGTGCAGCGCTCAAAATACAGCAATTTTAAGCTCAGCTGCTTACCTTCTAAGGCAGCCCCGGTAAGTAGAACAGTGGCGGCATGGAAATCAGTGAATCAGCTGAGCCAGAAAGAAGGAAATATAGGACAGGATAGGGCAGCGCCAGATGGGCGGAGCCAGCTAACCGTTTCAACTACCAGTTTGCCTGAACCGATCTGAACTGGCAGCAGCCCACTATTGCGTACCACCACTTTCAACTGCCCAATCGATCAGGGTTTGTCCTTCCTAAATTTGTTCCTCAGACTGTTAACCCACTGGGGGCTTCTCTGTTTCTTATCTGATTATTTCCTGGACAGTATCTCTTTCCCTGGAACCTCAAACTCATTTTCACATAACATTACATGGTAACATATAATACTATATTGGAAAAAGAACTAAAACACCCAGTAAAAATTTGCTGAAAAAGCTTTTGCTGGCTGTTATCTATGAAACCCAACAGTTTAAATGGGATTCAAAGGTTCTATTCTGATACAATTTCAGAAATTAGTTCAGTTATACACACAATTACACCAAAACATTTTATTATGCCCAATTACACTTAGCCAGCAATGCCACAGATCAGTGTTGATTGGATCCATTTTCTAGTTAAAACGCTAGCAATGAAAACGAACATACTTCCTTTATAAATACTGCACATAAACTGGTGTTGCAGCAGGTAATCTATGCAGAACTAATCAAACAGAACATAATTTTCAGGACTAAAAGGCATACTGCGCATTTAGCTTTTTCCTTATACACTTGTCTTGACAAGAGAATAATAATAATATTTCACTTTGTTTCTTATTTTTTAACTAAAGCTGAGAACACTGTTGTATTTTGGTTCCAAAAGAGTTGTTTCTCTACCATCTTATGGCAATAAGCTAGCTGGGGAATTCTGGGAATTGAAGTCCACCAGGCTTAAAGTTGCTAAGGTTGGAGACCCCTGGTCTAGAAGTGTGAAGGGGGAAGAGTAGTAAAAGACAGAATAAAGCAAAATATAGAAGAAGTTTTTTTCTCCAGGTACACTGTAATATTAGATTCTACCTGGAAGCAAGCAACTTCCATCCTAGCCCTTAGTCACAAGCCTTTTCGGATTAAGACTAAGCTTTGCAGAATTCAATAAGACTTAGTCCCAGGCAAAGTATGCATGTATTTGCAGTCCAAATTGAAAGTTTATTTTTCTTTTGAAAATCCACGTATTTTTGTTCAGGGCTTATAGCATATTCAATTTATTATAACCTTGGATTGATAAAACTATGCAGCTGTGCAGCACATTATGGCCGCTTTCGTATATCCAGGGCTAACAATACTCTCATACATAGACATAAAGAGATTTTACATTCTTGTATTGGTTGTAATATTTTCAACTATTTATAAACCGAAACTTAAAAGACTCCATAAGCAATCCCTGAAATCAGTTTTAAGAATTTTGCTAAGAATGTACACCTACTCCCCCCAAAAAAAATTACTCAAAGCAGTGGTGCAATGCAGTACTTACACCTGATATACATGAAAACAAAAAAGATAAATAGACAACAATTCACAGAAGTTTTGAACATATTTATTTATTTATATGCAAGAGTTATTGCGTGAGCTTTGGAATATTTTATTCACTATTCAATCTTTCTTATATAAAAGATGTTCTTATATATGTAAATTTCCAGAGGGGAAACTTCTTAAGAAAGCTTCCTGAAAGGGGGCAATTATATCTGTGTGTTGTTTTTATAATGCCATCATATGTAATATGAATTATATATGTAAAGTCCAAAGTGATAATCCCCAGCCTTAGATGCTTACCATCTAAAATTCAACAAATAAAAAATAGCAGAAGAATAAAAGGGAAAAGTAAACAGAGAATATATGAGAGTTTTAGTTTAACTGTGGTAAGATGTGGGAAGTAGAGAGCTGAGCCAAATACATAAGGACAAAGATACAGATAATGATAAAAAAATTGCATAATGTGTATTAGTAGAATGTTACTAGAGGTATTTTTCCATAACTGCTGTATTGTGGATATATTTTATCTCAGGATCAGATGAAGATTCTAATCATCAGCAGATGACCTTTGCTAGTATGTTCTTCTTGTGGATTATTTGAAACTAAAATAGGACTAAGATTAAATATAAAGAAGACCAAATTAGTGATAAAATGTACAACAACTAGTTTTAGAATTGATATTGAAGTGGTAAATATCTTCTGTCTTTTAGGATCAGCCATCAACAATAAAGAAAAAAAGCCATCAGGAAATATGCCATAGACTATGGTAGGACTTAACATAGTACCCATAAATGTTGTGGAAATGCTATTCAGATAATGTGACGTGTTTATGCCCATAAGGATCACAAGAATGCAAGCTATGGATATACCATGGAAGTAAAAGTTGGACTTTGAAGAAGCAGAATAGAAAAGAGCATTCATACTTTTGAAATTTGGTATAGAAGAAAACCTCTGAGAATGCAGTGAACAGTCAAGAAAACAAATAAATGGATCATTGAACAAATCAACTCAAAGTTCTTACTTGAGGTGGACATGACTAGGCTCAAATAACATACTTTGGATACATTATAGAAAGAGCTGGTATTCTGGAGAAGGCTATGATAGGGAAAGATGGAAAGAAAGAGAATAAGAGGACAAGCAGTAGTAAGGTACATGGACTCAGTTACAGAATAAATCTGTGCAATGTTGGAAGACTAGAAGAATCGGATGAGAGGCAGATCATCACGGAGAAAATCGATCTGTGTGGCTAGTAAGAGTCAACACTAACTTGATAATACATAATACCAAAGGCCAGGCTCGTATATAAAATCTACTTAATGTCATGTATCAATACTTGTATTTAAAATAATGAAACAACTATCAAACTAAATAGTGGTGTTTTTCATTTAGTAGAATCAATATGAGATACTTAGAACTTTAAATATTTTCATTAACATTTTGTATCCTATTCAAAAGAAACAATGGATATATAATCTAAAGAATTTACTTCAACCAAGACTGAAATTTCAATCAGTTTTAACCTATAACCATAAATATTAATTAAATTAATTAATTAATTATGCCCAACATGAACATTTTTCAAAAATTAAATATTTTGAATGAAGACTATGTGTAATCTAAATATAAATTTGTGTTGCTAAAGAAATGAAGCAAAGTATATACCAATTTAATTTTCAGTGGACATTTAGTAACCTTAACTTGGAATGCAAAATATTTAAATTAGAAACCTACAAGTGAATGCAGTATCTAGCAATTTTCTTTGCATTAAACATGTAGCTAAATGGAGTATATAAATTATTATCATTAAATGGTTCTGCAGCTGAAGTTAAACACCATTTTCATTCTGAATTTATAATCAGACCTCAGAAAAACATGATCAGAAGCACATGTTACCATCGCAGTCTACAATTTTGTGCCATTCATTCATTCATTTATTCATTCATTCATTCCCATTTTAGTTTTCTTTTTTTACAAAAAGCTAAAAGCATCCAGTGTCTTTTGCCACTAGTACTGCCCATTTTGAACCTTTTTCTGAATTTCTGTAGGAGTGGCAGAACCTGGGTGCGGAGTCAAAAGGGGCAACAGCCTAGAGCCACAAATAGACTAAATCCAATCCCTCTTGAATTGCATTAACCCTTATTTAACATCAAAATAGTGTTAACCGTTAGTTGACTAGGTCCTGTGCATAGGCATGAGTTCAGTTAAATCAATTAAATTGGAAGTTCACATGTGACCCTGGTCTTTCATGCCTGACAATTTCAATTATTTTGGCAGCCAAGATTTCATAGTAAGACGTTCACTTATAGCACTATTGTGTTTTCTTTTGCCTATTGACTTGAAAATAAATTCCAGGGATTCTATACAGATCCAGAAAATTATTTGAACAGCACTATTACTGGCTAGATTACTCGTCTCCCTACTAACTAACTAACTAACTAACTAACTAACTAACTAACTAACTAACTACAACCATTTACTATCTTTTTAAATAATTAACTGACAATCATATAAAAGAAGAAAAAGCAGTGGGGCTTAAATAAAATGCCTTGTGTTTTTGAACTAAAATGTAGAGAAAGAAACAAAATGTATATGGTTGTATAATGCCACTGAGCAGTAACTACCCTGCATTTGTTATTATATAGAGATTTGCAAAATGTATTGTTTTTGTGCACATAATTAATCACATTTGTATTTTATTTTTCCCATTTTCTACATTTCAGAAGTTCTGATAATGAAACAATTATCTTGTTTATGTAATAAAATATTCAATAGGATTTGTAAACTGAACCAATAAACTTGGTATTCTATAGATTAAAGTGGTTAATGTATCTGTGGATTCATGGCTGATAATATGATGCCATTACTCTTGATAACAGAGCACCAAATAAGACTTTCATTTAAGCAAATCTGAGGCAGAAAATCTGATAAAGAGAAAGCCAGTAACCAAAGCACAAGTTCAAGCACTGAAAAATTAATATATGTATATATATGTTGATATCTCTATGTAAAAATCCCAGTGGAAGAAAAAAATGATTATTTGCCAGATTTCACAATTTATGATGTAACAATATTGCCACAGTAGGATGAGCATTTGCATAATATCTTAATTTAGTTAATGCTCCTGATGAAGAAGGCCTTCGGGATAAAACTATGAAAGGATTAATATAGATTTTCAACAGGATAGTCATTATCACTAAATACCATGTGGCAAAATTGGCTAGCAGAGAGCATAATGAATCAGAATTAAGGTAGGCTAGGATTTAGTCCATTGTTTATCTCATTATGGGACTCTAAGCATTTCAAGCAAGTTTTCTGCATCTGATCAATCCATTGACAAATAAGGGGGAAGGATATGATAACTCTTATTTAAATAATTAATGTAATCATTTCAGGATAACAGATCTTTGGCTCAACGGATTGCTCTATGATTAGGAAAAAATTAAAAGGCAGAAGCAGAGTCTAGAATCTAAACATTTCTTTTGTCCCAATGGCTTTCTATATTGAGCAAAAATATGTAACCTCTTCTACTTTCACTATGATGTTACACAGATATTAATGAAATAATTTATGAAAAAAAATAGAACCCTGAGTGACAAAATGTCACTAGGGACATTTATAACTTTTGTTCTTAGTACATTTTGACAGTGTTGATCCCCTGTCCTTAGAGTGAATTTTTCTTTACCTTTAAAAAAAATAAAAATACCGGAGCAGTAAAGTTAAACATTACAGATTGCATATATCCAGTACATATCCGGAGTGGCATCTGTGCAGTGGGGTCAAGAGTATCAAAATAGTGGATGCCACCAGGGACATCAAAGTCCTGTGAGGTCTTAGGAGTATATAATGTAAGTGACACATTCAAAAGGACAGGTTTTGATTGCTCAGTTAAGCATGACATTTTATTTTATTGACTCCCTCCATGGTCACCATCGGACATATATTTTTAAGGGGGAGGGCATGGGATGATAGTGCTGCAGTCACTTTTATGGGAAGTCTTTTAACATGATTTTTCTCCAGGTGACAGGGACACTTGTGATCATGTTATTCCAAGGGAGCAGCTGACTTAGTCAACCATGTCAACAGAATATCAACAATGTGATGAAACGATCACCTAGTATTCTATATTACGGTTGACTTTGAATGATACCTTCTATTTATAATGCCTGACACTACTACAACCATTTCCTACTCTGCTGTACATTTATTTATTATGAATCCTATTACTGTTTTAAATTTGCTAGAAGTTACAATCATAAATAGTATAAAAAGAGTATAACAAGAATTCAGGAAAAAAACACATTTAAGTGCAGGAAAATAAAAATTTAAACCATTCAGTTTTATAATTTAAATCACATTTCCATCTTCAGAATATCGGGTCTTTTTGACTAAAGATCACCATATTACAAAGTCATTAAGAGTTAAGCATTATACAAATTTAATATAATATTTTAATAAAATATATCTTAAATGATGTGGTTACTTTAAGTGATAAAGATGACTCCCCTAATATTTGAGCCAGTTTATTCAAATTCATATTTCCTCTCACAATATCTTGGAATAAGACTACATTCATTTTTAATACTATTTTATTTATTATTATTCTACTTGCTGTAGCTTTATTCTGCTTTTCAAACAATTGTCTCCCATCGCTTGTTACATTTGTGGAAAAACCCACATGCACACACAGATAACTAAATACAACTGCATTCAATCTTAAAAGCTATATAGAATGGAAGAAGGGAAGTCAGTTCTTTAAGATCAGAACAATATAATCTTTTATAATATTGCTTACTAATACTATGTAATTTATATAGAAAGTAGTATTATTCATCACACCTACATTTCAAACTGTCACAGTTTTTAGGTCCTATAAAAAGAAATCACCAGAGGATTATTGTTATTTACTTACTTACTTACTTACTTACTTACTTACTTACTTACTTACTTACTTACTTACTTACTTACTTACTTAC
>JANHFT010003642.1:22699-34536 GCA_032467955.1 Pseudoxenodon macrops | reverse complement strand
AAATTTCCTGACAGTTAGAACAATTAATCAGTGGAACAACTTGCCTCCAGAAGTTGTGAATGCTCCAACACTGGAAGATTAGATAACTATTTGTCTGAAGTGGTGTAGAGTTTCCTGCCTAAGCAGGGGGTTGGACTAGAAGGCCTCCAAGGTCCCTTCCAACTCTGTCATTCTATTCTAAAGTAATCTTTCCATCCCATGTCGGAAACAAATCCTCATACAAAGCAACTCCAGCATGATAGCTGTGCTGATGTACAGTTGTAACAGATCATAACAAAATGTCTTGCCATGGCCTCTTAAACAATAAAGATGCATCAAACCATTGAGTGACGCAGTTGCAAACCCTTTTCACTGGCTAGATGAAATATTATTCTCAACCGATCAAAATTTCAAGGCATCTATCCTCAATTTTCTGGGCTTGTGGCTTAACAGAACCCCCAATAAGAGCTGGACGGTAACCTCTGGTGTTCTGGAATACTCCAGGCTTTTGAGGAAGATGACATTGTCCAATCAATCAACCAACATCAATAAAACTGTATTGTGATATTTGGTAAACTAGCTGCTGCAGGTACCAACTCTAGACATCATGTTTCGACAGGCATCCAAGAGGGCGTTTGACAGAACTGACCCAGGGAGCGCTATAAAGAAAGTGCTGTTATTCAACTGCAGGAGCTGCTCAAAAACACTCTTATGGAGGACATCATTAGGTTAGAGCCTGGGATTTCAACATTCTTTGCCCAGTTCTCTCTCAACAGGCTTGGGCCGGAGAGCCACCTCTGTGGTCTCCATCTAGATCCTGGTTTTCATCAATAACTGAAGGATCTATGAACATCTGCCCCTAGTGGTGAGCCACTGAATCACATGTGGCAGCTTCAAAATAAGTATATTTGTAAAGTTTCTTCACAAATAGTGAAGGAACTATTAGGTCTTTTGGAGCAGAAGGAATGCTGTATAAAAGGGCTTTGGGTTCCAGCTGAACTCCACTAAACCCCAAGATTCTTCTGATCTTTAAGGCATTCTTGGGTGTTTCCCCAAATCTCACTCTTAGTTCTTTTGTTCTCATTCCCTGCTTGTACGAGACGCCTGATTTACTGTTGATGGTTGTTTCCAGGCCAGGCTTGACAGCAGTGAAAAAAAAACAAAAAACAAAAACAGAACAACCAAGAAATGCATCTAGGACCAAAGTTCTCAGATGAGGAATTTCCTGTCATAAACTCTTTCATGGGGTCACTGGACAACTTGAAGACTTGTTTTCCTTACAGGAAACAAGAACTGAGGAGAAAATTCCTAAGGGTGAGAGCAATCAACCAATGAAATAGCTCGCCTTCAGAAGTCGTGGGTGCTCCATCATTGGAGGTTTCCAAAAAAAGACTGGAGAACCATTTGTCTGAAATGGTATAGGGTCTCCTGCTTGTGCACGTGGTTAGACCAGGGGCGTCAAACTCAAGGCTCGGGGGCCGGATCTGGCCCACGGGATGCTTAGATCTGGCACGTGGGGCCTCCCTGGAAACAGCGAAGAACCGGCTCGTGGTGCCTCTGCCAGCAAAAACGGAGCTCGAGAGGGCCACACACGACCCTCCCAGACTCTGTTGTCACTAGCAGAGGGTTGCAGGAGGCCCTCGCAGGTGAAAACGAAGCTCGGGAGTCCATTTTTGCTAGCAGAGCGCTCAGGACACCACAAGCGCCCCCCCTAACAAGAGTGAGCTGGCCACGCCCACCCTAGCCCCCCGAGGCCAAACACAACCCTGATGTGGCCCTCAATGAAATCGAATTTGATACCCCTGGACTAGAAGTTCTCCAAGGTCCCCTTCCAACTCTATTATTCTATGTTCTATGACTCAAGCATTCCAAAATGAAGGATTTTGGTACTGCAATTAGGAACAGCCATACTCAACTGACACTTGAAAGAAGAATCCCATTAAACGAAGAAGGATACTTCTGGGCATCCTTTTAAACAGGACCAGAGTTTTATTTATTGGTTCCTTCATTGCCAGGCCCCGTGCACCCATTCAATATTGTTTGATGTTGTAGGCACCAACATAAAAATGTGTTGTAGTTTAAAAGATTTTCCCCCAAGTAGCAGATTGCCTATTTGTCATGTAGCATCTATCTTGGTTGTAGTATGCTATTCCACTGCTTCTGTTTAGCAATGCTTTTATGTTTATTATGTTTGTTTGTTAAAATATGGTATGGGTTTTTAATTGTATGGCACGTAGAGTCCTTGTTCAATTGGGCAGCTATTTAAATCCTAACAAATAAATAAATGTGAAATCTACAAAATCATCCAATGGATTATTCCCATTCAAAGTATTTTTTTAGATTTTTCACCTACGAATTATTAGGAATTCAGGGAAGATCACCACAGGCCTCTGAGATTTAGTAACCTTGTGAGATATTAGCCATTTCCATTTTCTTCCCTATAGTAATAGATCTATCTATCTATCTATCTATCTATCTATCTATCTATCTATCTATCTATCTATCTATCTATCTATCTATCTATCTATTTTTATTTAATGTTTTATCTAATTTCAGGGTCCTAGAAATGAGTTATTCACATGTGTAGCGCATATGAATTGGAAGATGAATGCAGCACTTTATATAGAGAATTAAATTTGGGAAACAGTCTCTTTTTATTTTCTAGCTGACTGTCAATCTTCTCAGCTCCTGAACATGACAGCATATCATAACAGGTAAAAGGGACTTTGGAGGGCATCTAGTCAAAACATTCCCCCCCGCCATGAATCCTAGTCCAGGTTCGTTGGTCTAAGATGGGGAGGAGAAATATTCTAGGCCTATTCTGCAAACCTCAGGATTCCACCTAAGCTGGAGACCAACCCTCAAAGTCTTCAGTGACTCTGCTTGAATGGACAGTTAAAAGGGAAGATGCAATCCACACACAACACACATAACATTGTGCCAGATGCTTCACAACACTCGAAAATGAGAGGGCTTCGAAGAACTCACAATTTGCTACGAGAGAGGCTGAGGGAAGAGTAGAAAGCAGACAGAGGAAACGACGGTGAAAACATAAACAGCGAGGAAGGAAGACGGCAAGGCTGTCGCAAAACATCAATTTTGCACATTCCAACACACCTCCCATCTGATCCTCAGTTTGGGAATTTATCAAAGACACCAACCAGAGTTGTTGGAAGGAAGCAAGGCGCCAGCTCTGGAGCAAGGACAGCCAGTTGGAAGGACAGCCAAATTACAGCATTGTGGGAACTGCCGTTCCACCAACAAACCTGTAATCTACGAAGAATTCAAACTAGCAGGGAGAAAACAAATTAAGACCACACTGTGAAAAAAAGAAATACAGACAGGAGGGGGAAATGAGACAGGCCTCTGCTTTAAGCAGAGTGGCCGATGTAGCAGAGAGAGAGAGTTTTGTTTGTTAACGAGATGTTCAAATTTCCATGAAATTGGGCGGGTAGAAACCAGTGTTCTCCATAATTAGTTCTGGCTTCTCAAACAGCACAAAATCAGCTCCACATGCAAAATGTAGAGCAGTGTAAGATTGTACTTTTAACCATTTTAACCATATACTTTTAACCAGAGCACATAAGACATTTGCTAGACCAATTCTTGAATACAGCTCATCTGTCTGGAACCCGCACTACATATCGGACATTAATACAATAGAGAATGTCCAGAGATATTTTACGAGAAGAGTACTACACTTCTCTGTTCGCAACAGAATACCTTATGCCACCAAACTTGAAATTTTGGGCCTAGAAAATTTAGAACTATGCCGCCTTTGATCTGACCTAAGTGTAGCACACAAAATTATCTGCTACAATGTTCTACCTGTCAATGACTATTTCAGCTTCAACCGCAACAATACACGAGCTCACAATAGATATAAACTTAACGTAAACCACTCGTATTGTAAAAAATATGACTTCACCAAAGCAGTGGTCAATGCCTGGAATACATTTCCTGACTCTGTAGTTTCTTCCCCAAACCCTCAAAACTTTAACCTTAGATTGTCTATTGACCTCACCCAATTCCTACGAGATCTGAAAGGGGCATGCATAAGCACACTAGCATGCCTACCATCCCTCTCCTAATGTCCCCATGTATTTGTAACCAGCTCGTGTACTCATAACCATGCTTATACATCTTATGTGTTCATAATCATGTTTATACTTTGTCTGTAATCATATATATGCTTGACAAAATTAATTAATTAATTAAAATAAGTCAATGAAACTCCAATCATCAGCAATGGCACACAAAACTCCATGAATTCTTCCCACAGCATCACCTTAAGTCTCAATCCCCAGGTGTGCCTTGTGAAAAGGGGCAGGCCACTTTCTTCCTGAGTTGTCAGGTTGGCCTGTACTGTTCCTGCCACTCTCCATGCTTGGGGATCAGGAGGGGGCGGTTCTTGCTCATCACCTGAGCTCCTTTGCTCCTCATTTCCACTGCCTGCCCTCTATTGGTTGTCCTGGCCCCATTCCTCCCTGCTAGCAAGCCGTCCCAGTCCTGAGTGGCCTTGGCCTGCCTCCTCCACACATTCTGCCAATGAAGCTGCCCCCTCAGTCTCCCTTGGCTCAGTCTCATCTTGCTCTGCATATTCAGGCTTCCTAGGGGGACATGACAGGGACAATGGCAAGACCCTTTTCTGGATGACAAAACAGTGGCAAGCCCTTCTGGATGTCAAAAGGCATAAAGGAAGTTTGCCCTTCAGCAGAGATCTATCCTGATCGATCACAGTTTCAAGGGGGGAAAGTAACTAGCAAATCTATCTTAATGTATTTCTTCTGGAACTCCTGTTTAGCTAATTAACTTCACAGCCCAGCATGTGACGATCACTGAAACCTCCGCATCTTCATGGAAATATTGATGTTGAGTTGACTTTGGATCAAAGTAGGCTTTTCTATCTAACAGTCTTCTATCTAAAAGTCAGCAGGCACTTAATTATGCATGGATAGTGTGTGCCTTTGTGTTTGAAGGGGAGAAAGATGGGCCAAGGAGAATTTCTTGCTAGGTCCCTGACATTAGAAGAAGAAAGGGAAGAAATAAAAGGTAGGTACAGCATTTGCAAGAAAGCTTTGAAGTATTTAGAGTCATCAGGTGGGTGATATCTGTCTGATTTGTTTTTTTTTAAATAAAGTTGTTAATGCATGTGTTGAGAGAAGAAAACAAAACATCATTCATTTCCAGCGAAAACCAAGCAGCATATTTTGCTTCTCTCTGCTATTTAGAGATGCAAACTCTAACAGTAGGAATGCATATTGCTAAACGGTGCAAAATGAAAAATGGGAAAGAATGTGTGAGCACAAATCTATCACTATTTTAGTTTGACTTTATTTCTTGATCTTTGTAAATGGAGAGGAGCTTACATCTATCAGAAAATTTCAGGATGGAGCCTGATTCCATGGTATGCAGGAGCAGGAAACCTTGCCTTGTAGGTAGGTTGTCAACTCTGACCTTGTTGAAACCATTTTGGACTTCAGTGTTGCTGGAGCTGAGGGATAGGGAGGGGGGAATAGAGATAGCTAGAGTTTTGTAGCCAAAACAAAATACTTTCTCCTGGGAACCAAGGACTTTCTCACATCTGGTTAGAGCGAGGAGGAGGGATGTTACCACACAACCAGGTGGTACCCTGATTGGACCATGTGACTGTTTGGGGAAGGGGAAACACTTCTAGTTTTAATTAGGCGAAAACCCCAGGAATCTTCAGACAATAATAGAGCAGGCTTGTTAAGAACCTCCCTATGGACAGCTGGCAACTATCTATGGAAATCATTTCCCATTTGTTAGATGTTTTTATTAATCTGATGTAGATCACAATCTTTCTGATGAATGGTGCAACATTTTCTCCTTCCCAGAATGTCGGGTCAAGAGCAATGATAGGAAATACCACAAAACACTAGGAGATGCAGCTGTTATGAAAGCTGCTAATGGCAAGAACATAAATAGGTCTTCTCAACTACCTCTGGTGTCTACATGTAACGCATAAATGCAACAGCCTATAAAGCCCATTGCAGAACCTGAGCATTTTGCTTCTCCTACTCTGCATGGAATTTAGGAAGCGAGAGTGTTGTGATTCAATCCCATTCAGTACAAACTTTCCCTGAATTTATATTGATATACTTCTTTGGAAAAAGCAGAGTTTCCTACTCATAGTTGCACAGTAGTCCAAATTCCCTAACCCAACATTTCATGCATAGCTCTTGATTTAAAGGTGGTTTGAAACTCAACAAACGCAAAATGCTACTCACAGACAAGATGTTATGTTGCTGTTGTTGTTAAAACACATTTGCACTGTTGCCAAAGAATTTGGTGGAGCTAGGATTTGGCTGAGGATGCTAAAGTGATAGCAATAGCACTTAGAGTTACTGTTATATATTGCTCCATATTTACAGCCCTCTCTGAGCGGTTTATGGAGTCAGCCTATTGCCTCCAACTATCTGGGTCCTCATTTTACCGACCTCAGAAGAATGGAAGGCTGAGTCAACCTTGAACCGATCAGGATCGAACTCTTGGCAGAGTTAGCCTGCAATACTACATTGCATCATCATGGCTCCTTTACAGTCCTAAATGGCTTGGGACCAAATTGTTTAAAAGAACCTCTATATTTCATTTATTTAAAGAGCTTATATGGCTATCTATTTCATATGATTACTCTAGACAGCTAATAACAATTCATAAAAACGAATCCATCTCCTCAGATGCTAGACCAAGCATCTCATAGTTTAACCCCTATCTTAGCCCAATAGTTGGGGGTAGAGCCAGATCTTCACAGTCATCTGGAACTTATTCTTATCCTTGATTTATTTAGGTCCTATGATCAACCATAGACAATATGTTTAAAATTTGCTAGGAAGATTTATTAGCTAGGAAGCATGAATGTCTGCAGAAAAGGGTGGGAATGGCAGTGGGAGGGGAATAAAGGAACATGAGTTATGATATATTACAAATACTGTGATTTACAGTTTGCATTCAGGAAAAGGACAGTTTGTGTTACTATTCAACATCATCATCAGTTAACTCTCTCTCTCTCTCTCTCTCTCTCTCTCTCTCTCTCTCTCTCTCTCTCTCTTCAAAGCTTTTGTATCAAATTATTAGGAATTTCATTTCCTATTAGTGTATCACTTTTGTTCTGGTCATCAGCACTGCTGCCTGCTAAAATATAAAAAATGTGATGGCTTAAATCTTCTATGACTGTAAAACTATATTCCCAATTTTCAATATAAGGTAGCTTTTTTATGGCTAAGGTCCTATGCATGCAAACATGGGAATATATCTTGTGGAATCCAACAGAATTTAGTTTGGAGTTAAAAACTATTTACAAGCTTACTTGTCTTCTAATTTCAGTTGCTTAAATAACCTATGGACCAGCAGGGGGAAAATATTGTTTTTTAGCATCTTGCTTCCAGAAATCTGCACATGTTAATATGTTTTTCATCCAGGTGATTGACCTGGGAACTGTAACAGTTTTCCCCCCTTATACATCATGGTTTTTTAGGTTGTAAAACTAATGGCATGATCTGTTTTGCTACAGATATTGTAAGCTATTTAGTCCAAAGAGTGAGATGAAATCTTCCACTTAACTGCTTTAAATGTTATTAAATAAAAAAACAGCAGAAAAAAAATGGCTTGAAGCCAAAAGAACCTTCAGGTGGAATACAATACTGGATTGCAGAAAGTATATGTTAAAAATATTGCTAGTTATAAGCTCTCATTCTGATAAGCATCTAAGTCACATAAACACAGAATTGACTTTTGAAATGAATAATTAGATTAGGCATTTAAATGCATATTGCATGATAGAACATGTAACAGAATTTCTGAAATCCCGTCTTTTGAAGTTTGACTGGATGCAGAAACTTTTGACCAAAAGAAGTTGAAATATGAACTGACTAGGAGGTTCCAAATTATCAAAAAAATTCCCACTATCTTGGATTCTCTACTCTCTTCCCCATGGAGAGAACCCCAAATTGTTCATTCTTTTTCAGCAATGATTTTGATGTTGCTGAACCCTCTGGTGCTGAAATAAATACATGCATAAAATCAGTGAAAGCAAACAATACTAGTTAAAGAAGAATTATACATTTTGAATATGGAATTGACTGGTTTCTTTGGATTCTTGTTTATTTTTTAATGTAATGATTTTCCAGTTGGTGGAAACGCATGCTCTATCTAAAATTGTGAAAAGAGCAAATTCTCTTGAGAGTTCAAAGAATGTCCAGTTTCATCTGGACATTCAGATGTAATATTTATTGCAGAGATATGCCAATTCTCTGTTCAGAAAACATACCAAAGGCAATTTACAGCTCAAATTTGCTATGCTTGCACACATTTGAACTGACCATCAGGGACAAGCTTCAGATAAGTTAAACTAAGCCTCCAGAAGCTTCAACTGCATTAACATGGCAAGGCAAGTACTTTTTTTTACGCCAATGCCTTTTATGATTGTTAAAATATATTATTTATTTTATCTATGTTCTGTCTTTCTGCTCTGACCATTAGTCAGCTAATGATTAAAAAGCAAAAACAAAAACAAGAGTCATCTTGGGGAGCTGAGCAGCATAGAAGTTTAATAAACAAATGTAAATTAAATTAGTATATAAAAAGATAAAAATGCAGGTTGCAAATAACAATCCAATAGTATTAATGTAAAATATGATATGTAATATATATATATATTCTTTTCTTGAAATGCTTTTCAGATTCCTAATGTGAAATCAATCTTTGTATACTAATATAAATATTCATCCAGAATAGGTAATATTTAGGCAAAACTTGAGTGGAATTCCTAATGTATTCAAAACATTTCCACATTTTCAACACTTTTACTTTCAGAATATTTGCATATGTGTGAAACACCTGGGAATCCCTTTCAATTCGCTGAGTTTTCTGAGTTTTTAAAAATAATTACATTAATTTTGCAGTTAGTAGAAATTATATCTTTGTGTTCTACTTAAAGGAAATGAAATGAACATTGATTTGCTATTGTTTCAGATAAATAGGATTGTGTACAGAGGTGGGTTCCTACAGGTTCTAACTGGTTCTTTAGAACCGTTAGTAGTTTGGCGATATCATGGAGCCAGTTCCGTCGGTGTCTCCGTGCGTGCCACCATCTTTGATTTTTGCTTCTGCGCATGTGCAGAAGCCATTTTTTGATTGCTGCACGCGCGCGTATGGCCAGCAAAAAAATCCAGAACCCATCCCTGATTGTGTATATGGATTCCACCTGCACCATCACCAAGATAGTAAAAATGTTGGAATATAACATTGAGCTGAAACATCAAGGCACATACTCTGAGAATGTACCAACCTGTATTGGAGGGCATAATACCACTTTCAACTCTATAAGGTAAGGTAGGACAAAACACAGACTTTACAAAATCTTATTACATTAGTTAAAAAAGAAAAAAAAGAAACATTTACCTTTAATTATACTGACTGAAGTGATTCTCTGGGATTCCAGAACAAGGTCTAGCTTTTCCAGTCAACTGTCTTCTCCTTATGAAGCAAATGCAGAGCTTAACATGACACCCGTATTAAATGTAGTCGTTAATATCATTCCTTAATCATTCAGGTTTTCTCAGTGCTAGTGAAAATTGTTGGGACTGTTATTGCATCTTAAACAAAAGATTTCTGATTTCTAAATATAGCTGTGTTTATTTATGTCTCATTAAGAATGAACCTCTGTTCTTAATCACAGAGTTGGATACAACATTAAAAAATTTGGTCTGATTTCTCGTAAAAGAAATTTACCTCAGTAAGTGAATTTTGAACTACCCGCTTGTAAAATCTGGATAACCTCTAGATGGTAGCAAGGGAACATGGAAAGCTTTATTTTATGTGCCATCTAAGGGTCATGTGGATTTTTACAGTCCAGAATGTCATGGTATTAAGTGTTCCATTTTTCATGTTACTTAACAAGTGCAAATATACAACCGAATCATAAATTTCATATTCTGCCAACACATCTGCATTATGTTACAGTGGTTATTTAAATTTCAGATTAACGTAATTGCCAATATCTTCTTAATGTGTATGTAGCCAACTGATGCTTTCTTAAAAACAGATGGAAAGATTGAAGTAGAATATGATGAAATAATTACAGAATTTGTGAGGCACATAAATGAACTTGCCCTCCCTTCACAGTAGATCCTTTTAAAAATGTGATCCAGTCTGCAAACATTTCAAATTGAAGTCACAGTAAAGTCTCGTAAACCAATTAACATATAAGATAGCTTTATATCTATATTTTTAGTGCTCTTCTGGGATTCCACTACTTTACTGAGCTGAACTGGATGAGACAGCTGATTATGAGCGGACAAAGACAGTTTGGTCAATTTATGCTACAGTAAATGTCGAAGCAGTCAGCAATTTTATACTGCTACCTTGTGCTTTACTAAAATGTCATTGAAAGACAAACTTAAAAAAAAAAGTGTTCCTTTTGTTTTCTGTTTTGTTTTTCCTCATTGATTAGGAAGTTTCAGCAGCTAAGAATTATACAGATCAATGGAAAGAAAGGATGACAGAAACAACATCTACCTTACACAAAAAAGTAAGATATTGGAGGAGGAGGAGAAATCTTCAATTGTTTTCATGTTGTCTAAGTTCAAAATGCTGAGTAGTGGATTTCTATATTTATTGGCCTAAGTGATGTTAACCATAATATATGGAAGATTCAGAGGTGGGTTCCTACCGGTTCTGACTGGTTCTACTGAGTAGGTAGTAGGCCACTGGTGACGTCATGGAGCGGGTTCTGTAGTTTTTGGGAATTTTATTTTTGAATATTTTTTTTTCAGAATTTGTTTCTTCTGTGCATGTGCAGAAACCGAGTTTCTGGCACTGCGCATGCGTCACCATCCTGTTTTCGGCCTTTACAAAAAACTGGGGCTTTTTTTTACTGCGCATGCAGTGCGGGAGGCAGCGAACCACCGGCAAGGTAAGTTTAGAACCTACCCCTGGGAAGATTGCATTTTAGAAAGCCAGAGAACTATATAGAAAAGAACATGAATTAATGAGTGAAAAGGAGGAAAGAAAATGGAGACCAAAAGAAAGGCAGTGAAGTAACATATCTGAATGAAGGTGGTCTGATCCTGAGATAACGAATTAATGAATACAGATGCCTACAAAGCTAAGAGAAAAGCAAAGAAATTAATAGATGTGAATAAAGGTAGATTGTGAAATATGGAATGGATGAATAGAGGCAGGGAAGACAACATAAAAGTTTAACTTATGAATGAAATAGCTCAAATATATATTCAGAAAGTAAGAATTGTCATCTAGGTTGTTTTGGAGCTTGTGCATGTAGGAATCCGTAAATGTCTGATAACTGGAAGCAAGGACTTGCATCATAGGATACTGACTCAAATCACTCTTCTTCTCCACACCTTTGAGCACCTTCCTTATGAAGGATAATTATAAATCAACATGGGTTGGGACTATTTCTCAAAAGTTCCAACATCTTCAAAGAGATGTTCCTCCTGATGGGAAATGAACATGCACTCAGAGCCTTTAAGCAACATGTTAAAAGACTACATTATAGTCAGTGAATCAATTTAAGAGCATTAACAATACCAATTAGATATGAATTGTATATATCTATGAGATATACATTATGTCCATGCAGCAGAAGGATTTTTCTTCCCCAAACATTTAATGGGATCCACCTTATTGTTTCCACATGTTGATACCTGCAAATGATGAAATACCTCTGTGCCATTTGCAGGACCTGTAATTGTGAACAGCAAGCAGCAAAATTGCCTGCAGCTGCATGGGTGGTCCAGTGGAGACAGATAAATTGACATACTATTCTCTCTCTCTCTCTCTCTCTCTCTCTCTCTCTCTCTCTCTCTATCTCTCTC
>JANHFT010003641.1:92898-104805 GCA_032467955.1 Pseudoxenodon macrops | reverse complement strand
TAAAAATGAATGCAATTAGAAAATAATGTAAAATTAAATAAATAGGGATAGAAACTATTGAAAATGAAGATTATTACAATCAATAAAACTGTTATTATTGATCTGTTCTATATCTGAAATGTAAAATGTAAATGTAAATTGTTGAAAGAGAAAGAGGAAAGTAGGAGAGTTGGAAGGTTGTTGGAAAACTAGGTGAAATAGGATATAAGAGAATGGGAAGAGGAGAAAATTAGGTATTAAATTTGATGATGAAACAAAACCAATAATTAAATATGTTATTTTTATAAATTATGTAGATTTTAAGATATAAATATGTACTCTGGCAACAGATTTTGTAAGGTGTATGTGTGTTTTGTATAAAAATAAAATAAAAAATTATTTTAAAAAATCATTCAAAAAAAAAGGCAGGATAAAATCTTTTTAAAAAACAAATGTAGCCAGCCATCTCCCATATGTGTCTCGACTAAGAGTGAAAAACACAAAATTACCAAAAACATAACCACAAAAGCCATTACAAATTAAAAACAAATAAAACCATCAAACATATTCATAATTTAGTCGCCTGTGTTTAAATATAATCATCTGAATGTTAAATTAGTATCTTTCCTCTCCGCTCAATTGAGCATGCTTATTTTATTATGACCACCTGTCCCTTCAATATTTCATATCATAGATTTTTCTATCCTTCCTAGATCCTTTTCCCATTTAGGATTAAATCCGGTGTATCCTCCAATGGAGTTCATTAGAATCTTCTCTTCTGAACTCTTGTATGCAGTGTTGACTCTTCGGAGCTGTTTCTCTTCTGGATATAATGAATTCAAGGATACTATGAAAACTTCTTCCCAAGGTGTACCTTCTTCAACCAATCCCTCTCTCTTGGTAAGGATTAGATTTAGAATAGCAAAATACTTTCTACTTTCTTCTACAATATTTTCTAAATGAAGATATTGAATCTCTGATTTTTGGCAGATTAGATATGACAAAAGTGTTTGTGAATTGCAATGTTGTTTCAAAAGGGATAAAATTGTTGTCTCTTTGAAGTATGATGGTTATTAAAAATATAAAAGACAATTTCATAAAAACACTTTCCCAGCATTTACATGCTAATTCCCAAATCTTGTTTGAAAGTTAAAGTTAGATTGAATAAACAAAGAAAAGCCAAACAGTAAAACATCTTGAAATATATATTATTTTTATAAGTTTATTAATTGAATTTCTCATTTAGAAAAGGTATGTCTAAATGACTTTATTTCAAAAGTACAAATCTTAAAATTTGCAATATTTATCATATTTTAGTTTTGCACCTAGTTTAGTCCCAGCTAAACACGCTTCAAATTTTGCATCCATTTCTTTGCTCTGAGCTTCAGTGAACAAATTCCTCCAATCGCCCACTTCACCTGCACAGGATCAATGAAAAAAGAATTATTTATGTCTTCATCTATAAAAGTTTAACAGTTTGAAATACCTTTGGAATGTGTAATCATGCATAATTGATATGCTTTGTAATGTATTCATGTGCAATTCTACAGTACTCAGAAATAAGACCTGTTGAATTTAATGGATATTCCAGATAGTAAAGCTTTATAGCTTAAAACACTTGGGAATAAACCAAATGAGATTATAGGGGTAATTAATGTCCAAAACATTTGGAGGGTGGTAGGTTGCTTCTGTAGTGGCAGGATTCATATCTGTTTATTTAAAGAATGAAATACACAGATCAGGTTTATATTTTACATATGATGATAAAAGTAAAAAGATATTTCAGTGTCTTTTAAAGGGTTTCTGTTCCTCTAATCTGCAATACAGCAGAAAGAAAAAGAAATAGGGCCTCAAAGTACTGATACTATAGCAAATCATAAACCTTCATTTTTGCTATTAATATTAATTATCTCCACTAGAGGACATGTGTGTTCTTTGACGAAACAGCTTCTTAAAACAGCAGTCTTGAGACCTGAGGGAAACAATACCTTTTCTGAAAATAACAGAAGCAAAATGACCAAGAACTTCCGGAGATTTGCTGCTCATTGCTTGAAAGGTAACCTTATTTGCAACAGACTTAATCATCTCATCAGACAGAGGGAGTTCATAAAAGTCAGCAATTCGTTTGACTCCTTCCAAAAGGTTCTGTAAAATAGTACAATCAATTATTTCACCTCTAGAAGCATTTAAAATAATACAGGTAGTCTTCATTTTGCAACAATTGGGACCAGCAACTCGGTTTGCTAAGCAATGGCTGTTAAGGGAGACATCACATGACTGTGATTTGGGATTTTACTATCGGCTTCTTCATTAACTCTGTTTGTTGGAAGCCAGCCGTGAAGCATATAAGAAGTGATAACATGACCATCGGACTTTGTGAAGGTTGTAAATACCCTGCAATTGCAAAGTGCCTAAATCTCAACCACGTGATCGTGGGGATGCTGTGATGGACCAGTTGTAAAGTTACATTTTCAATACCGTAATCATGAATAGTTACTAAATGTGACAGTTGCTGAGCGAGGACTACCTGTACACTGTTTTGACACCCAAGAATGGGATGAGTTCGAGTTAGTGTTTCTCAACATTAATAAGCATGAACTTCAGCTCCCAGAATTCCCCAATCAGATTATAGAAGAGTACAGTATTATAGTGCATTGATGTCTTTATTAATGAGAGGAAGTAAATGATGTGCAGAGGTGAAAATTACTATGTTCAAGATTTCACGGTTTATAGTACAAAGCTTTACGTTTTGAGGGGCACATGTACAACATTGTGCTGTTTATTTTAAATATTTACATATATTTTTCATTTTGCAAATCCAATTGGATTAATATATATTTCAGTCTCATTAGCACTTATAGAGCCTGAATTAGAATTGCCCCTAACTGTAGAAACACCATTTAGATGTTCATTTAAAGTATTTAATAACCTAGATATCAAGTAGATTAAGTAATGAAAATATACTCTATATTAATTATGAAACTTTGCAACACAGAAAAGTCAAAGCATAGCACTGAGACCAAACACTAAAGAACAAGGCTAGATTTTTACACTGCACTAAAAGTAAGTTTATTTGTGGTTTAGGTGTTGAATAATTCGAGCCATTGTGATTCATAAAGCATAGTTTATGGATTAGCATACTAACCAAGAAACCATGTTTAAGCAAACAGTGACAAAGAATGATATGTCAACGCAACCTAGTTCATTTCCCAGTCATCTTATGATACATAGGATAGAAGAATAAAAAGCTTTCCCACTTGTGCCCTGCACTCTGTTAGGCCCATGCCATTGACCTCATTGTCTCGATGACCATACCTGAAGCAGCTTAAAAGCTGTTGTCACTGTTTCCTTAAGCAGTCAACAAAGTTGTGTAGTTTTACTCTGTATAGACTCTGACACGCTTCACCAACCATTCTATTAATGTTACAAGATTCCCCCATTTATCTATCAGATCTCCAAGCCAATTTCAGGTCATAAATCTGGTTCAGTCTGAACAGCAATCCTGGGAGCTAAAGCAGGAATATTCACTACTACTCATGATGGTGATGAAAAAATGGTCATGCATGTATGATGATGTCATTGTGCAACCTCCAACCTTCTTTTGCTTGTATCCCGATACTGGACACAAGTCATAGGATTTGCATCAAGATATTATAATTCACTTTTTTATCACTAGCACCTTTCCACAGATGCCTATCTGTACATATACAAGCTGCTCATATTTGGGAATGCTGGAGTTTTCCTCCATAGCTACAGGCTACAGAAAAATGAATGTGTAATACAAATATTATTATAATTTTAAAAGGCTTACTTCTTTCAGTTCTTCATAGGTGATTATCATTATATTTTCTTCATCCATATGTTTGTCCCAAGCCAGAGCATGGTCAAAGTAGGAATTCCATGCAACTGAAATTAAATGAACACAATCACTATCTCACCAGCTAATTAGGTTTTCCACACAAGACAAGGAAAATGTAACAATCTCAATCATATCAACTGGATTGGAACCAGGGTTTATCATGGCTATTTTAATCTGATTTCATTGAGTCTATTGTAAGTACGAGATATCTGGGTAGGGTCCAATGTGATACTGGCTTCAGGCTGACCTGCAGAGGGCACATTTTTATCATATGCAAATAAAATAAGTAAACCAACTGGATTATGTGAGGAAATTTAACTACGTTTGTTCTAATTCAGTTAATGATAAATTATTATAATCCAAATCATAGCTTGTTAGGAGAAGTCTGATACTACTTGCAGTGATATCATTCTAGAAAGTCTTCTTTTATTGGATCAGTTTTGTGCTATGTGAGTATTCTTTTATCGCATCAAAGAGAAGGGAAAAAATAATTCCTGATCCTACGAAAAGATCTGGAACAGTGTGATAATTTTATAATGGTCGATGCATATCACATTTTTAGCTAACTATTAATCTGAAGGTTATGCTTAGTAATTCCCTTCATAAGTAGTTAGAAACATATGGGAAATATCTGTACTTTATTTTAAATTTCATATATTACTTTGACTTCAATTCCATTTCTAGACTTGAGCTGCATATGGTATATGTTGAAGTAATAAATATTTTTTTTAAATGGGGGCTTCTTTAACTGTTCTTATTCAGTATTGCCTTCTGATCACAGGAAGAATTAGAAGGGCATCCCAAAATTTGAAGTCACCTCTTTTGTTGGCACCATCTTGTTGGGAAAAAATGAGGATATACTATGTATCATAAGATGTGCCATGATTTAGTTTCTACAATATATCGGGAGGCCAAAAATGACTGTATTCGGTCTATAAGACACACCAACATTTCTACCCTCTTTTAGGGGGAGAAAAAAATGTGTCTTATACTCCAAAAAATATGGTACTTCCTTTGTATGCCAGTACGCCAATTACCTGCATTTATTTTTCTTCAATGTTTCTTCATACAAGGAGTTAAAGAAAAAAAAAGTTATGATTCTATGCCATCACTTAGATAGGACCAGATTCCAATTTAATGGGAAACATTATTAGGCTAAGCAGAATTGTAAATTAGGGGGTTTGAGAAGATCAAAAGGAAAATATATTGAGTTTGTGAGGATGTGAGGTTGGCCCTAACCTTCCTATCTTTTTATAAGGGCCACAGACCTGACTCTGCCAGTGGGCTTGGGGCCCCAATGGGGGAATGGGCCCCAGTGGAGGTCGTTGATCGAATAGCAATAGATCTCAACTCCGCCCAACTCCACCACCGCCCTTCCAATTTGTCCTTATATTTTAATCTTTAGTTTTAATTTATTGATGTTTAATGTTTTTTTTTACTGTAAGCTGCCCAGAATTATCTTATGGTAAGATGGCAGCCAATAAAATTTATAAACAAAGAAAAAAAGAAAGAAAGAAAGATAAGATAACATACCTTCACCATTCATAAACTTTTGAAAGAAGTCATCCCAAGAACTGGGATTAGGGAGCAAAGGATTTTTGTTGTAAAAATGATAATAGGATGTGGCTGCATCTTTGGGATTTCGAAAAACCACCAGCATCTGTTTAATGATGAGATAGATGATCATTAAATGTGACGTAAAAGAATTATAAACAGCCAGTAGATGTTCGCAGTGTTTATATAATGAAACTAAGACATAAATCAGGGTTGCAGTTTCTATGACAAAATTTGCATTTGGCCTTTGAATGGTGGCATACTGAGAATCACACCCTAAAAAGTTACATATGATGTCAATATAAAAACATTTTATTTGCTGTCAATTGTAAATGTAGCTACATGTAAATGTAATCAAATGTTTTTTTCTTGGCATCAATTATTTTATTAAACTTCACAATTTTGTAGCAACATTTTAAGATTTCAAAGCAACAGAGCCTTGGGGCCTCAGGATAGGCAATTTGATGTAAATGCAAATTCAGAGTGGGAGGTTGTTATATCATAATATGAAAGATTTCCACTCTTTTACTCCCAGTAAGATTGGAGAGGTATTTCTGTATTGCAAGGAAGACAGGTACATCAATTTGCGGTAGCAGGAAGGTGGGCAGCATATAAAATGAATGAATGAATGGAGAGAAGGAGACAGGGAGGGAGGGAAGGAGGGGGAAAGAGAAAGAGAGAGGGAGAGAGAGAGAATACTAATATTGGACACTTGTTCAATATATGTCTCAATAATATTCTTAGTTAGAGAGTTAGTTGGATATTGCATTGGCATCCTTGAGTCTCGAAAGACTAGGGTATCATGCTCTGGAAAGAGGTCCTAAAACAGCATCTAGTGTGGCTAAAAAGGCCAATCCGAGAATGGCAATCTCTTCCACACTGAGGGCAAATACATCCTGTCCCCTGCCTGGCCCCCGGATTTTACTGGTTCCGGGACTGCCTCTTTGCCTCAGCCTGCCAAACAAGTGTCTCTTCGAATTGGAGAAGGTCATGCTGCGTCATTAGCCTCCAAGCTGAACAATCATAAGTCAAGGTTTCCCAGCTGTTAATGTCCATTCCCAAGGCCTTTAGATCCCTCTTACATATATCCTTATATCGCAGGTGTGGTTTCCCTCTGCGGCGCTTTCCCTGCACTAATTGTCCATACAGGAGATCTTTTGGAATCCGACCATCAGCTATTCTCACGACATGCCCAAGCCAGCATAGACGTCGCTGTTTCAATAGTGTATACATGCTAGAAATTCTAGCAAGTTCCAAGACTGTGCTATTTGGAACTTTGACATACCAGGTGATGCCAAAAATACTTCGGAGACAGCGCATATGGAAGGTATTCAACTTTCTCTCCTGCCTACATAACGGGTCCAAGACTCGCTGCAGTACAAGAGTGTGCTCAGGACGCAGGCTCTATAGACCTGGCTCTTGGAATGTTCCGTCAGCTTTTTATTAAGCCATACTCTCTTTGTGAGTCTGGAAAGTTTGGTGGCCGTTTTACCAATACATTTATTCAGCTCAGTATCTAAAGAGAGAATGTTGGCGATAGTTGAGCCGAGATACACACAGTCATGGACGACCTCCAGTTCTTGTGCAGAGACTGTAATACAGGAAGGTGAATCCACGTCCTGACCCATGACTTGTGTCTTCAGCTGATCTTCGTGCATGCCAGAAGCCTGGAAACCCGAAGACTAGCTGGCTGGTGCACATGCGTGTGCTGGAAACCAAAGGACCAAGTGGCCAGTGCACATGTTGGTCTTTGAGTTTCCAGGGCTCCGGCACGCACATGCACATTCCAATTTGGGCACTCAGTGTCGAAAATGTTTGCCATCACTGACCTATTGAATCCTTCCCAAGGTAACATCACCAACAATATCATTCAAAATCTTCAGAATTTCAATTACTTTGGATAAATATTGAAGAAAAAGATATGATTATTATTATATACCATAGTTTAATTCATAGATCATAACAGAAACTTTGCTTGTAACTATGTTGAGGATAGAGGGGATCTAATTTTTTTGTAACCTTCAGAAATATATAATATTCAGTACCTACATACTGAGATGCAACCAGGTAATTCTGTTGGACGATTGTACTTACAGTGAAACTGATTCCTTACCTTCACTTTTTTCTCCAGAAAGGATTTTGGAATGTTATCGTAGTGGAGATGAGTTATATAATAACGGGGAGATAGTTGTTCTTTCATTTTCTGAAATCAAACAAAAGATGCTAAAATTCTGCTGATGAATTATGGGCTCAGTTGTGGTCATAATCGAGGATTACCTGTTCAGTTTTCTGCAAACCTATCTGCATTAGCAAGTCCACATTAGCCTCTTCATTATGTAGATGGCAATAATGACCCTCAAGATCTCCTCTGTCTATAACCCAAAGTCTCCTGGCCTGCCCTCTGCTCTGGAAAGGCAGCTCCACTTACATATTTCTTTTGCATACACAAAGCAATTCCAAAAACATAACACAACATAAAACCAAACTGGATCTTAGGCTGGTTGGTTAGAAGTACATTCTCTCAAAACCCATGGAATGGCTAAAATTCTCTCAAAACCCATGGAATGGCTAAAAAAGCCTTTCAAAATAACTTTGAAAGGCTTTTAAAAAAAGTGCATCTCAATATCTATTTGTTTGATCCTGCTCTAGAACAGGCTCATAAATCCAAAGTTTCTAACTCTATCAAAATAATGCAATAATATATAAGAGCTGTAAGTACTGTAGATTGTAAAATTAAAATAAAACCAACTTCAAGTCTTCCCCAAACCCTCATAACTTTAACATAGACTGTCTATTGTTGACTTCACCCCATTCCTAAGAGGTCTGTAAGAGGCATGTATAAGCACACCAATGTATCTACCGTCCCTGTCCTATTGTCCCATTTATTCGTATCCTTATCCTGTATCCATATTCATATTTATACTTATATCTGTTATCCTGTATGTGTGTGACAAATAAATGAATAAATAAATAATAAATCTGACTTTACTTCCTGATGACATTCATTTACATGAATGCATACATGCAGCTTTTTCTAGCGCACGACAGTTTGGCATTACCTTATACCAGAATATTTTTTCAAATCCTCAGTATAGCTTACAAACCAGAACTCTAGGACCCAATCAGTTAAGCTCAACTCTGGTGCTGCCATCTGCTGAAGCAGAGTAAATTATCCAGCACATTTAACCACTTATATTATTCTAGGCAGAGGCCGAATTCATACTGACCAGAAATTTTTCTGGGCCTCCAAATTCAAGCATTAAGTGGTGTCGTAGTAGTGGTAACTCCCTATTCATTGAAATTTCAGCTACCATTTCAGTTAGAATTTGAAATACCCAGTTGGTACCTACAAGAGAAAACAGATAAGCTACATTTAGATTACAGATTGCATTAACTTTATAACCATGAGCACAAACGCAAAAGTGTTTTCTTGAACCCAGGAAAATTTCAGCATGCCAAGCACCATTAGACCATGATTGGAAAAAAATCTAGAAACTTTAGATTTTAGCTTGTACATTTTGTGATGTGTTGATGCCAATCTATGATTGCTAGAAAGTGAATAAGTAGAAAGTGAGTCCCAGGTTTGCTGTTTCATCTAAACTACAAAGACTACATTTTCTCTGCAAGATCCAGGTGACAAGCAGGCAGTGATCCTGATTTACACAGCCCTTTCTATCTAAGGTTCAATCAGTAACACTACTAGAGGCTGAGTCAGGTGCCCTCTTGGGGTTTGTAGGCATCTGTGCTCTTGTAATTGCTCTGTCCACGTAGCCATTTTGCTGCTATTCTATCTTCTCATTGAGAGTTGTGAAGCATACAAGTTTAATAAAATTGTTATTATTATGGCTATGTGCGCTGTTAGCCAGATGTTTAGACTGGATTTGGCATTTTTATTCACCTATTGCCATGATGTCGAACCTATGGCACGCATGCCAGAGGTGGCCCGCAGAGCCCTCTCTGTGGGAATGCATGCATGCGCACTGGCCAGCTGATCTTTGCACGTGCCGGAGGCCCGGAAACCTGAAGACCAGCTGGCTGGTGCACATGCATGCTCTGGAAACCAAAAGACCAGGTGGCCAGTGCACATGTTGGTCTTCGAGTTTCTGGGACTCCGGCAAGCACATGCACATTCCAGTTTGGACACTCGGTGCCAAAAAGTTTCGTCGTCACTGACCTATTGAATCCTTCCCAAGGTGACATCACCGTCAGTATCATTCAATATCTTCCTTACCTCTTTATGAAAGGTCATCTTTACTCTTGTCTTCCTTCCCCTGTCTTTTTTCCACTGGTCCTTTAAGGGTCAGAGGTGGGACAGCACCTCTGCTGATTCCTTTTTTAAGTATATGGTGCTGAATTTGGGAAGACCTCTAGTCACCAACTGGGATAAAATGTTCAAACAGCCTCAGAGTAGGATTGCAGTAGATTTGCAGAGCATATTAAACTCTTGGATGCGGCCAACCATATCTTCATTACAATGACCAACCAACAGAAAAATGTGCTTTCTTGATATAACGAGGCTAGGAATTATTTCCTGATAAATAATCTTTTTCTAAAAATTAAATTTTGCATTCAGTTAGGTATAGTTAAAATGTCTAGCTTCAAACCAAAAATACTTTTAAAAGGATTGGGGCCAGCCTGTCTGAAGACATGCTTTAAAAAAAATAATATGTGTACACATAGTCCTAACTAACATTTACAACTTAGACCAGAATTTCTGTTGCCAAACAAGGCGATTGTTAATGGAATAACAGAGTTGGAAGGGACCTTGGAGGTCTTCTAGTCCAATTCCGTGTTAAGTGAGATATGTGATTTTACAACCAGAGTTGTTAAGTGAATTACTGTAGTTAAAATATATAACATGGTTGATAAGGGAATCCAGCTTCCCCCATTGACTTTGCATGTCACAAATTGCAATCACATGATCCCAGAGTGCTGGGATTGTAAATACATGCATATTGCCAAGCATCTGAACTTTGATAAGATGACAGGGAGGATGCTGCAAATATTAATTATTAACTGTTCTGTGCAATTATAACAGCACAGAAAATAGTAACTTACAACTGAGGACCAGTTGTAAGTCACTATTTTCTGTGCTGTTATAATTGCACAGAACAGTTAATAATTAATATTTGCAAATCAAGGACTGCCTCTATTCTTAGCCAAAAAAAATCAAATGATCAGCTAACAGGGTAAGACATCTCATCATAGGATCTAAATCTTTAAAATGCCATCCTCAAGCCTAATTACATTACTTTTGAGGGGCGGATACAAAAATAAAAGTATTTTGTTTTTAACAGAATATAACAGGCAGCTTATGCAAATGATTCATGACTTCTAGGATCATAAAAAGCTGAGCAGTTTCACTTGGTGCCCAGCCATTGTGCAGCCTTCCCCAAACATACAGTATCTCTTCTAGATTGTTTTTGGCCTTGACAAATGCTACACTCCCACCATACAGCTGAGGGTGATGACAACTGAAACTCAAGGTATTTTCAGGATGTCATTTTGGGGAACTCTATTGCAATGTATTCAGAGGTGGGTTTTTAAATTTTCTCACTGCCAGTTCGCTCAGGTTTGCACTGCGGTCACGTGTGTGTATGCATGCACAGTCCAAAATTCGCCAAAAGAATCAGCTCGGGAGGATGGCAGGCCCAGGTTACTAATGGTTCTACCAAACTATGCCGGTAGAACCGGACCGAACCGTTAGGAACCCACCCTAAATATATTGCAGATAAACTTGAGATTATCCAAGAGGCAGCAAAATGGGGGATAAACTTGGAAAAAAAGTGATGAAAAAGCCACAGTATAATATTCCTCTTTCTTTTGCAAAAGAAAGAAAGAAGAGTAGATACTCACCACATTTGGGATAAGCAATTACCAGCATATCATCCTTTCTTGCTTCAATAGTTTCCAGTGCTTCAAAAGTTTCTGCACTACAAAGGCGATTAGGATACAAAACTCCTTTGAAAGTAAAAAAAAGTTCTTCGTTCTTGTTGTCTTTATTCTCATCAAATAGCTCATTCATTTGTTTCACAAAACTGTCGTTTTCTTCAGCCATTCTTTTCTCTTGCTGGCAGTCTCGGCCTTGTCATGAACCCGTTCAAAAGGCAGCTCTCGTTTTATGCAGTCAGATTCTTAGATGCCTCCTTTCTCTTGCTCAATAAAGAAAAAAGTGCTGAGAACACAGTCATGAATCACTAGTCTTCGCACGCTACATCCTGGTGTGTGTTGATTACATAACAGCTTTGGGAGTGCAAGTTACTTAATCTGTGGTAGAAGAGCAGAGCTTTCTTCCAAGAAAAAAAACAAATCATTTGAGAGAGATTGCGGTGCCAGACGCAGAAATGAATGCAAAGTAAACAGTCTGAAACTGTACTGATTGGTTAAAATAAAAGGTTTCTTCTTTCTCTAATGGAAGAACTACCGTATTTTTCAGAGTACCTTAGTTTTTGGGGAGGAAAATAGGGGGGGAAATCTGCCTACCAGGTATTCATCTGGCTAGCATCCTTAGTCTG
>JANHFT010003641.1:62831-77328 GCA_032467955.1 Pseudoxenodon macrops | reverse complement strand
GAATGTATGAATGAATAGGTGGGGGGGGGGGGGGAGAGAGGACCAGAAAGCGATGTGGCAAAGGCAAAACTAAATACGAGCTTTCTCTATTGGTTTTTTCACAGGCGTCTCCAAATTAGCCGGAAGAGAATCGAGAGGGGGGGGGGGGAAGCAACCTGGCATACATAAGTGAGCGTGCACGAATGAGTGTGCAAATGCCACGGCGACAGCCACGGAGGTCAGGTTGAACTCGGATGTCTCTCTCTCTCGTTTCTACGCCAACCCGGCGAGCAAATGAGCCAATCAACCTCGGAGCTCGACAGATCGAGATATGGCGGTCGACGGGGCAAGCCGCTGCTATGGGCTGCACGGGATCAAAGCCCTTTTCTTTGACTTAGACAACACCTTGATCGACACCGCCTCTGCGAGCAGGAGAGCCGTTGCAGAGGTACTTGTCATTCGCATGTCTTCCTTCCTCATTGAAACAAGGAATTAGCAGATGGGGGGGCACCCTGCGTTGATTTTAGTTGATTTGAATTTAAATCGGGGAGGGGGGCAGGGGTCCCCATCTCATTCTGGTGCATTAGTAGAACAAAAGGGTAATAATAGTAATATACTAACTGATAACTAGGCTTTGCCCAGGTATTTATGTATCCCAATCCTTACAGGCTTTTAAAAGTATATGTACAGTATATACATTATAAAGTAAAACCATACACAAAATCACTATAACTCTTTGGGCCCCACCCCCTCTCCATCCAGCTGCCCATGCCCACCAGTAATCACCATCCGGCGGTGTTGGGGCTGCGTATGGCCGGTCACTGCGGTAGCCACCTGGGCCAACACCCATCTGGCAGCAACGGTTCTCCTTGCCTTCCGGAATGGCCTAGCGTGTGGCGCATGGCCGGTGTAGAAGGCCACCGGAACCGATCAGTTGGGTGGAGCAGCCGCTACCTGAGGGGTGTGTTAGGGTTGTGTTAGCCACACAGTATTTTTTTCCAGAGAGTAAGTCACCTGTGTAGCAAGTTTGGTTGAAATTGTTCGAGTTATGTTGGAACACACACACACACACACACACACACACACACTGCAAGAAGTGTTCCACATGCTTTGCTATCTTTCGGAAAGGACATGCTGTAGTTCAAGTTACTGTTGATCGGGGACTTTTCATCACCAAATTAATTTCCCATGCAGGGAAAATTGAACATTTTTAATTGCACCAGCTAGAGAAAGCCACTTGACATCTGTGAGCTTAGTATTAAAAAAAAACTTCTCTGCTCAGGTGTCTACAGCGGGAGGGGAAGCTCTTTACAATATATGACAGGCCTCCAAGTTAATATTGTACCTGACTGGGAGACTTACATCAACTTAAAACTGCTGCTTCATGGAACCCACACACATACTTACAAGTTTTCTTCTGGATAGAAATATTGTACATTGTTTAAAATGTTATACATTCATACAAATATACAAAAGTACAAAATTTTATTTTCCTCTTATTTTTTCTGCAATTCATTGGTAAACAATCTGTAAAAGAGAAAATGGTGAACACTGACATTTGACTCTACAGCAGTGCCTCCCAACCTTAGCAATGTCTAGCTGGGAATTCTATAAGCTAAATTCCACATGCGTAAGAAACAGTCAAGCCTCGGGAACACGGCTCTAACTTTATTAAATTACAGTTTCCAAACTTCCTAGCCAGTATGCATGTATGTTGGCTAGGAATTCTGGAAGTTAGATTCCAATTCTTCTGGAAGGCATCAAATTGGAGAAGTAAACGTCAGCCAATCTAACATTGTTCTGATTTCTCCATTTTCATAGGTAATCAAAATTTTACAATATGAGTATCACTACACTGAAAGAGAAGCCGACATGGTGCGTGATAAGTTCCAAGCCAAGCTGTTCAAAGAATGCTTTGATCCATCTACAATATCCATTACTAATCTAAGGATTCAACATTGGGAAGGAGCTATACAAGAAGTAAAAGGAGGAACGGCCAATCAGAAGTTGGCTAGCGAATGTTATTTTCTTTGGAAATCCATCCGCCTGAAGCACTTGACTTTGACAGAGGAAACGCGCAAGATCCTCAGGGACCTCAAAAAAGTTGTCCCTTTGCTTCTGCTAACAAATGGAGACACTGAGACCCAAAGAGAAAAGATCGAAGCTTGTGCCTGTCAGGAATTCTTTGATGCAATTGTTGTAGGAGGAGAGCAGAAAGAAGAGAAACCATCGCCATCCATTTTCCTTCACTGTTGTGAACTTCTAGGAGTCCAGCCCGAGGACTGTGTGATGATTGGAGACTCTTTAGACACAGACATCCAAGGAGGGTTGAATACAGGTTTAAAGGCCACCATTTGGATAAATAAAACTGGAATAGTTCCCAAGGAAACATCTCCTATTCCTCACTATACTATTTCTTCTCTTCTTGACCTTCCTGGACTTTTAGTAAAACAACATTTTGAAATGAATTAGATGGCAGATAATGTACATGACAGTCTCACCAAGTAATTTAAGAGTTTAGCCTCTTCGGTTTACAATTAAAGGGCATTTCTATCTACGAGGTTTACATTGATTTACTTAAAGTGCTCAATTCTATTTTTTTTTAATTTTTACATTCTGTGCCATGTCGAACATATTTGAGCATTATATGGTGTTCATGATATGTCAAAGTGTGACTCTAAGACAGGACTGTAAAGAAGTGGCCATTTTTTGCTGCTCCAAACCAGAATCTTACAAACTCACTAAATTCTCACAAGAGTCCAGCAATGTCATTTTATTTGTTATGGGAAGGGATCAGTAAGACGGGAAATTAGCAACTGAAACTGAATCGTAGTTTCTGTATTCAAATAACACCCACTCAACCAGCTTGTGTAATGATATCACAACAAAGTATATTTCTTGGTTAGTGCTATTCAAAGAAAGCAACTCATCATTGCATTCCCCCCCCCCCCCCTTTTATGGTAAGCAACACTAAAGCACAGTTAAGCTGTGAATCTCAATACTGTTGGATAGTGTTTCTCAACCTTGGCAGTTTTCATATGCATGGACTTCAACTCCCAGAATTCCTCAGCTAGCAAGGTGATCCAGGGTGATATCTGAACAAGGATGGGAAACACTGCTGTAGGATGAAACCAGTGATGTAGTGCCTCCTGGTGGTCAGTATAACATTAAATTATGTTGCAAATGTGAAAAAGATTTAAAGATTGTATTGTAAAGTATATTCAGTTCAAAAAATCAGTGTAACTGGCTCAAAGTTCAGGCTGTAGTTTTTTTTTCTGAAAGTGTACAACATTCTTTTTACTGTAATTTTAGACATAGCTTTTAGCTTCTTTGGAATCAATGCAGAATTAAATGCTACACTGCAAATGTGTCTTTTTCAGTTTTTTGCATGGGTTAGTATTTGCAGATGAGAATCAGTTGAGAGGATGGGAAACACTTAAATCTCATTCTTAGTCAGTGTTTTGTCCATTGTTAAAGTATTCCAGTTCTTTTATCTTACTTGACAAATACAGTTCAGATAATACACATACTCCCCTCAAAAGACAAAAAATATAAATGCTGATTAGATTGATAAACTTCAATGAAGCCTACAGATTATTAGTATCTTTTGAGCAGGAGAAATTTAGACACAAAACACAAGTATAGTGTATGCTGTTGAAGAATCAAATTAAATTAAAAATATATGAACATATAGAATTGATATCTTAGCATCTAAATTCTTGTAATTCTAAAATCTTGGAAACATATATCAGTACTGATTTTAATGCCAATATTTTACCACTGTATAATTGGCCAAAGGTTTTTCATATTATTCTTTGAATATAACATCATTCTAAATGATTGTAATAGCTATGGCTACTGTGGCCATTTTCACTTAACAGTTTACATACATATGACTATCTAGCTGGCACACCTGCACACCACCAATTCAGTCAACAAATACAACAAATGACACATACAAATATTTCAAACAAAACATATTGGTTACAGATACATAAAGAAACCTTCACCCAGCCTGTCCGTTACTTACTCTACTGCAGAGTTAAGCAACAGGATTGGGTCCAGAAGTGCCAGTTGCTCACTGTTCTACAGAGTCACTGTTTTTGGAACTGGAACTGTATAAGCAACTTGTGATTCCCTCAAGCAGTCAGAGATCTTCAGGAAAAGTCCAAGGCTCAAACTCTAAAAGACACCCAGCAAGTTGTTAGAAAAAGATACAACCACCCAATGAATATTCAAATATTCAGTCTAACCAACCAAATGGTGAAGCTGGACCTGCCCCTTGTGCAGAGGGCAGCAGAGGGCTCTTTTATTACATAGGCATAACCCGGCCCCATATTTCTGCCATAGGTGCTACTGGATCCTTAGGCAGCAAGGAGATCAGTCAATGTGCAGACTTGTGGAGAATGATGGAGTTCTCCAATTCTGATGTCCTAATCCCACAGACTAATGGGTTTTATTTTTATATTATTTTTTTAAAAGTGTAATGCTATTTTCAAAACTAAAAACTCAACACAGTTTACAATCAAGCAATAAGGAGCAATAGGAAAGCTTCAGATTATTCTGTTCCAAAAAGCGTTTGGTAAAGTTGTTGTACAGAAAAAGTCCAAGGAATCAGGCACAATACAACCACTCCTTGCTTAGCAATTACCTTGGATGGTGACCATTGACAAATACAATGATTTTTAAAAAATCATTTTCAGGCCAATGTGTGCATTTAGGACCAATTTTTGTGCACCCGACAAAAAGCCTTCAGCGTGAAACTGATTTAAAGTCTGGCCAGTTTCAGACAGCAGCAGGAACCAGCTGGAAGTTCTAATCAACTAATTCAAGTCATAGGGATGAGCTGGTTAACTTACACTTTTTAGGGACATTCTGTGAGAAAAACAGCTCAGGAAGAGATTAGTTGTATAAGCAATCTCTCTGCCCTAAGGGGAAAAAATGGGCCAGGCTCAGTATACTATAGAACTTTACCTGAATTAGATGGTATAATCATCAGAGATGTTCACTTAGTGACCATTTTGATGGAACCAATTGCAGTCACAAAACAAGGAGAGGTTTCAATTCTATATGCCTCTTCCTGTGAGTAGATGTAGTTTTCTTTCCCCAACCTGCTGCTCTTTCTCTGCCTGTGCCTACTTTTAACAGTGGCATTAACTTTTATTCTTAGTAAGAAATAAACTTTCTTAATTCCATCATTAGCTCCCAAGAAAGTATTAAGGCTGCAGTTCAGCATGAATTCTGTTGATTTTTGCTGGCAACATAATGTAATTCTGCCCAACTGTTCTGCTAGATTTCCTATGATAAATCTGATGAAATGTGGTTGCCTCTAGCCTGAAAAATGTCTAGGGATCTGCATGCATGGAAGGCTGTTATGTCTCTGTGCGTAGGTTGGCTTAACTTCAAAGTTATTCATCATCTAGCATGATATAGCAGATGGTAGAACCAAGGGGCCCCTAGGCAGTAGTAGCTATGCTAATATTTAAAATACTAAAATTTAAAACTAACACTTTATTTTATAGCTGAGATCCTGATCCACAGTAATATTAGAGAAATAAGTTTAAACCTAAAAATACAAATAATCAGCATAGAGATGGAAGGGGCTTTGGCGGGCTTCTATTCCAACCCCATGCTCAAGCTGGAGGTCCTATATCATTTCAGTCTCTTCTTAAAAACCTGCTGTGATGAAGCACCCACAATGTCTGAAGGCAAGCTGTTCCACTGGTTAATAGTTCTCATTGTTAGGATATTTGTCCTTAATTCCAGGTTGCTTCTCTCCTTGATTAGTCTATATCCATTGTTTCTTGTGCTGCCCTCTGGTGCTTAGGAAAATAAGTTGACCCCCTCCTCTTTGTGGCAGCCCCTCAAATTTTGGAATATTGCTATTATGTCCTCCTTAGTCCTTCTTTTCCATTGACTAGCCAAACCCAAATCCTGCAACCATTCTTCATATGTTATAGTCTTCAGGCCTTTAATAATGTTAGTTGCTCTTTTCTGCACTTTTTCCAAAGTCTCAATATCTTTCTGTAATGTGGTGACCAAAACTGGATGCAGTATTCCAGGTGTAGTCTTACTAAGGTTTTATAAACCAGTACTAATACTTCAGGTGATTATGATTCTACCACCAAAGATTTTATTAGCTTTTTTGGCTGCTGACCAGGGGTGGGTTCTACTTACCTTTCCTAGTGGTTCGGGTTGCGATGGAAGTGTGTGTTTTGCGTCAGATCCGGGTATTACCTCGAAAATAACCCTCTGCTCATGCACAGGAGGCTTTGCGCATGTGCAGAGGGTTATTTTTGAGGCAATTTGAAGGACCGATTTCCAGCCGGAGGACCGGTTCAAGAGTGTGTCCAGCCAGTCGTTGCTGCTGGTTCGGCAAGCGGGGGGGGGGGGGGAATTCCCGCTACTGGTTCGAGCAAACCAGTCCGAATTGGCAGGAACCCACCTCTGCTGCTGACACCACTGTATATTGTATATTATATAAGATAATATACAATGTTATATAACATAACACTACATATTATGTATGTTATGTAATATATAGTATTATATAACACCGTATGTTACTATAGTATATTGTAAAATATACTAGAAGAATCCTTTCTCCTACTATATTTTACAATTGATCAGTAGTGTGGATAGCACAGCATTCTCTAAAATTGTCTAAACCGACCAAGCATATAGATTGCAAGGGGGTGTGGGTAGGAATGAAATAGGAACTTGATGCAGTAAATCCATTCTTAATTCACAAGCCAAAATTTATCCTAACTATATTAGGTGCAGATTATTTACATAATGTTATACTTCAGTGGTATTCAACTAGTTATTTTACATTTCTTATGCACTCCTTTGCAAGATTTGGGTTCTCGGAAAGCAGAGAGAGATCTAAGATGAAGATGTAGGTGGAAAGAACTGAACATAGCTGGACCTCTGTAACTATTGCCGAAATTCTGGATGATTACTAGGGCAGGGGTCCCCAACTCCTGCGCTGCAATCTGGTACCAGGCCGTGCAAGGGTGGATGAATGCATACAGCTCCATGTGTGTGAGTGACAGGTGCTCATGCTTGCGCAAGAAGCTCCATTAGTGCGAGCGGCTGGCACAGGCACACACCACTTGTGTAAATGGAGCTGTGTGGGTGTGTACGCCCACTGCTTGCATGGAACCGTCCCCCACCGATCCACGAACCTGTAAAGGTTGGAGACCCCTGCACTAGAGGATATCACAATTTTTTAAAACTTGCTCATTTAACCATAGTTGCCAGCAGCAGGGCTATGTGATGAAATATGCACTGCCCCATTGCAACACTAAATCTAGACCTTACATCTTTATATGCAATGTCACAACCTAAGTATGGTAGAATAGAGCTTGAACTGTGACAAAGCATATTTATTTTAGAAACAGATTCCTGCGAGTCTAGCCCATTGCCCTGATATTGTCTGAAGGTCCCCATCCAATATTAACAAGGCCCAACCCTACTTAGCTTCCCAGCCTTTACAATTTCAGTCAGGTGTTGCTATCTGCTGAAATTCATACCTTTTAACAGTGCTTAAGGTATACTAAAAGGAATACTTCTGTTTTTGTGTTCTTCATTGTTTTTGGTTAGGGAATCAAAACTAAAACTAAAAGCAACTTGACTAGTAAATAGAATCTCTAATCCAATTTCTAGGTATTCTCAGAAAGTATCCAACACATCTGTCCTTGCCCTCTAGACAGGAAACGCCTAATCCCAAGAACAAGAATCCTATAGCTCTCCTTAAAAGTATTTTTCAGAAGGAAGGTTACAATTCCAGCAAATACTCTGCTTTTCAATGAGAAGCCTGTAGATATGGCGCCAAAACTGTCCGTTTGGTATGTGTCGTATGTGGGGGTGCCTGTTTTGTGATGGTGTAGCTGTCCTCGTCTGTTAATTGTTTTGATAAATTGCTGTTCTTTTTATCCATAAGAGAAATCAGACTAGGCAAGATATAATCTACTGCAAGGGGAAAAAAGGTGCAGAAAATGACTAACTAGGAACTTGAAAATAAACACGTCCGGTATTACTTATACATAGAAAAAGCACCCTGATATTCTCAAATTATTAATTTTTATTGGTAATTAATATAGATTTAGCCATGAAGCCTATTATGTATTTTGCAATGGACATAATTTACAGCAGATGGCGTGGACATATTTCCTTATACTTCTTGGGCTTCATTCCAATGGAAAGGGAGTTGTTGGTTATGTATTCAGGAGCTGTAAGGAAATATGATGGGAAGCAATAAACAGGAGACAAACTGTAGGGCGTATGCTTTGTTTCGTAGAAATGACATGTGATTATTTCATAGTTACTTGCATCCATTCCAGTTCCTTTATTTTGATTATAAACTTGTTCCACAAAGCTTCGCTGCTTGGTTGAGTTTTGAGTTGTGGCCTAGCACAGGCCCCATTCTTCTAGCTTGTTCTGAATTTTCGCTCTTCCTGGGTGCTTTCTGATGTCTCCAAGTAATATTTTTGTTTGTTTTTAAAATGGGCATAAGGATAAACTAGAGCAGTGTTTTTTAGAAATGTTAAGATGCTGGCTGTGGAATTCTGGGAGTTGAAGTAGCTTAAGGTGGCCCTATTTGAGAAACACTGAACTTGAACCTTGCAAAACATTATTCTGTATTTTTTTCTATTACGGTAGTTCTCATACAACAAATTTGAGTTTGAGACCTATTTTAAAGAAGAGAATTTCAGTAAAATCCTCCTTTCTTGATTTAGTTTATGAGCTTGATTCAGGATGCATTTGGGAACTCATGTCTTTGATAAATTCCCATGGGGGTTGCAGTCTTCTCGGCTTCCCACGTATCCATGGTATTCCTGGAAAGAAGTTCTTCCGGAGACCCCTTTCAGTCAGAATTCAGAATTGTGGCCAGCTTAGAATGCTTCAGCTGACGGGAAAATTGTGCAAGAGAAAACATGGCTGCCCTTCACCAGCATACCCATCTCAAAGAATAATTTCAAAAACATCTGAAGAATTTTTGAAGCATCCTGAGACTGTTAAAAAAACAACAACAACATCCAACAACACCCCTGAAGCCTCTTCTACAGGGGAAGAAAACATTTTGCAAAAATTACTAGGTGGATTTTGGCAGAACAACAACAACAAACTAATGGAAAAACGTTAATGACTTGCAGGCTGGGTGAATATGGAATAAAGGTATGTGGCTGGAATACCTTATATCTCTCTGGGTGTGGTTCTGTTCTGTTCTGTTGTTTGGCTTTATTGGCTTTTTATTTTATTGATTTCACAGGTTTTGAAATCAATGCAAATGCTAGCCAGAAACATCCGAAATTAGTCAAACGCAGCACTTTCTCAAAAATAGTGCTGGAAAAGCACCTGAGCAGTAGAAAGTATTTACTTGCTGTTGACATCAACAGAGGCCCAACATTGCATTGCATGACATGACAACGTGACATTGAAAAAATGTCATAAAACGTCACAGGACCGAAGGACACTTCAAACGACCATAAATGTGAACTGGTTGCCAAGCACCTGACATAGGATCATGTGCCCCCATGGGGATGATGGCCAATGTAATTTCAGAACTGGGTTGTAAGTATCCCTGGGGAGGTCTATTGCAGCTTGGAACAGTCACTAAACGATCAGTTGTATGTCGAGAACTACCTATATTGCCTTTCTTTGCTTATTTGTTTACTCTCTGAGCCAGTTTTGGGTAAAGGAGACTTGGATTTAGTCTTTCCTTAGGCACAAAGCCAGGTGGGGCTGGCTGACCTTGGGCCAGTCACACTCTATCAGCCCTGGAAAACAGGCAAGAACAAACCACTTTTGAAAAACCTTGGCAAGAAAAACAGTACTTTTACTGTAAAATTATAATAATTGTAGGTCTGAATACACTCCTTCTTTTTATCTTAACGAGAACTAGGGAGGGTCTTATCTAAGCCATTTTCTCAGGTAACAATATTGCTCCAAAGACATTGGAAGGGGAGGTAATCCTGGTAGCAGTTATTTCTCCTATGCCTTAAGGTCATTCCTTTTGCCTATTACAGTCACTGGGCAAACTTGGCTTTGGCAAGGCAAGCCCCAGTAAGGGTCCAAACAGCTCTGGACTGAAAAAATCAGAAGAACACGAGATAAAGTTGCAAGTGGGCATCTGTTTGAATATTAGCAGCTCAGGTTGGTAGTTGGGCTGTTGGTTTGAGCTCCGAGCTTGGCCGTTTGGTTGCAAATGTTTCGTCACCATTCATGGAGATATGGTCCGTGCGCTTTGAATTGTGTTGCAAGTGTCACATATCTCTTTGCTGCCACCTAATGGTCATGCAGGTTTTTGCTGTTCAGACCTAATAGCCTTCCATCCAAACCAAGGCCGCCAGCTCCCATCTTGAAAAGAGATTGAGCCACCTCATCCACAAGAATTGCTGACATAGCTGCAGAGAGGTGAAGGAGTGGTAAACTGAAAGAGTGCCATGAGCATAGTAGAATACCAGAGAATATTGGTCTATTTGGGAGTGGATTATGGCTTTCGGCAGCTAGTTGTGTTCAACATCGGCTGTATTGGGTGGTGGCCAAGAGCCTCCAATAATTGATTTCTGCTTGAAAGCACTCAAACACTGGGATAACTTTGATGTCTGCCTATTCTTGTACCAGCTGTGTCTTGCCTTCAAGCTCTGACTGACTACCTAAAACCCTGGAACAACACCTTACTGTTCTCTCCTCTGAAACTTGAACAATATCAGAATGATATATGCAGTCCGCCCTACTCTGGGTTTTGCAGAAGATATATATATATATATAATGTGTTACATTATGTCATGCCCCAATATAAAATGTTTTCTATGACTTCTGTCCCCTAACTCTTGTGGGGTAGGGATGTCTTTATTTTTGCACAATGTATATAGAAAGCCTAGCTATGGACTTCTGATGACTCTGTCTGTCTTGAACCTAGACCTGATGGTAACCATGTCTTTGCCTAACAATCCTACTGTAAATACCTTTTACAGTATAGGTAGTCTTCAACTAATGACCAACATTTCCATTGCTAAACAAGATAGTTAATAGCAGCACTTAGACTTATATACCGCTTCATAGTGCTTGATAGTCCTCTCTAAGTGGTTTACACAGTTAGCATATTGGCCCCAACAATCTGGGTCCTCATTTTACCAACCTCGGAAGGATGGAAGTCTCAGCCAACCTTGAGCCTGGTGAGATTCGATCTGCCAAACTGCTGGCAGCTGGTGATCAGCAGAAGTAGCCTACAGTACTGCACTTTAACCACTGCGCCACCACGGCCTAAGTAAATTTAGCCCCATTTTATGAGCTTTCTTGCCGTAATTGTGAAATGAATCACTGCAATTCTTAAGCAAATCATTTAATCATTAAGCAAATCTGGCTTCCCCCATTGACATTGCTTGTCCCAAACTGGCTGGGAAGGATTACAAATGGGGGTCACATGTCCCCAGGACACTGCACCTGTCATAAATATATGCCAGTTTGCCAAGCATCCATCCAAAATTTGATCATGTGACCATGGAGATGTTGCAGTGGTTGAAAGCATGAAAAAATGGTTGTCAGTCACTTTTTTGTGCCATTGTAACTTTGAATGGTCAATAAACGAACAATTGTAAATTGAGGATTACCTGTAGTGACCCTGAATTGTTTTATTGTTCTGCAAATTCTACAAGGAAATCTGGTCCCATGTTGTTCAAAAGTCCCTATAATGTATGAAAGATACCAGAAAGGGAGTCCAAATTTGAGGAAAAAGAGTCTTAGCAAAAGATGACATGTTAGGACTTGTGGATCAATTTAAAGCAAATAAATCATCAACTCTTCATAGAAGCAACTGGGACGTCTCCAAAAATAAACATGTGAAATCCTTTTTTTTTTTAGTAGATATTTAGAATGTATGGCTAAGATCAGTGTCAGAGAAATTTGTAGTGGTCAATGTAACACGTTCCTAAAAAAATTAGGAAACTTGGATTAATAACAGAATAGGTAAATTAAATCAATTTAAAATATATCTTTCAGGTACAAAGCTATTAAGTAACACTTTATAGTGGTTTGAAAGTTTCGGCCAGCATAAGGCTAGAGTAGAATGCAGCAGGCATTGTTTCCTGGACTTTCATGGCATTCTTAACCAATTTCAATGGTTTCCAGGAAGGATGAATAAGACAGCAAGGAGCCCAGAATGATAAAATGCTTTTTAAAAATGTGCATCATGATGTCATACATATACAGATAGTCTTCAACTTATGATCACAACGGAGCCAAAATGTATGTTATTAAGTGAGAAATGTGTTAAGTGAGTTTTGCCCCCTTTTACAACTTTTCGTGCCACATTTGTTAAGTGAATAATTGAAGTTGCTAAATTAATTAAACGGTTGTTAAGTGAATCTGGCTTCTCCATTGACTTTTCATGTCAGAAGGTCACAAAAGGGGATCGCCTGACCCTGGGACACTGCAAGTGTCATAAATGTGAATCAGTTGTCAAGCACCCAATCACGTAACTATGGTCTGCCACGGTCATAAGTGTGAAAAATGGTCATATGTCACTTTTTTCAGTGCCGTTGTAACTTCAAATGGTCACTAAATGAACTGTTGGAAGTCGAGAACTACCTGGATACAAAAGAGACCATTCTATCCAAGCTAAGGACCCCTCTAATGGATTGAGTCCAGGGTTAACATGATCTAAGCACAGGGAAGCTGCCTACATTTCCCATATTCCTAGATCACAAACCATTTCAGACTTCCCAGAAACTGACAGCATGTTCAAAGCAAACAGTAATGATAGAGACATGCTGTTGCTGGAATTATTTGCCAATAGCCCATGCATGCAAGATCATAATAATAATAGGTTTTTGATCTACCAATCCACTGTGTTGACATAAGGGAACAAGGGAACAAAACAAGAAACGTACTTCCACTCTGCCAAACCACAAACCTTGGCAGTCTACAGCCCCAGATATAACAAAAGTATATTAAAAAAAAAAACTTGGCAGTTTTCCTGGCCTACTACACCTTGAGTTTATCAAGTCAGTCATGCTGTGTTGACTTTCTACCTAACATGGCATAATTTTTTCAGAATATGGAGCCGGAGTTTTGCCCTTTACATTGGAGTCTCTTAAAGCTGGTGATATAGAAACCACAGGATACCTCCACAAGTAGAAAAAGACGTTCTTGTCAATACATACTTTGTAATATTCTGACAAGGTATATTAAACTTTCTGGATACTGTGTTGATCTGGGATCTCAAGCACAGAAAAACATAGTCACATATTGGTAACTTCCATTTCAATTTTGTCCCTTGTACTCAGTTGAAGTGTGATTTATGTCTAAATCTGTTCTAAAACTTCTAAAGTATCTTTAGGCTTTCAAGTTATTCCATTTCAGGATTGTCCTTTGGATTTATTTATTTATTTGCCAAGCACCCGCCTTCATTGGTATTTATTTATTTATTTCATTTATTTATCAAGCACCTGCCTTGAAACAGTAGATCCTCAGAAAATTCTAAATTGAAGTTACAAGAGGAACAGGACAGAGAGTAACTGATGCCTTTCACTTGAATATTAGGAGGTGGGACAAGAAAGAGTATAGCCATATCAAGTGTTTCAAAGGCTGGCGGTGGAGTAGGGAGTTTCTCTTGCAGTGGTTTTGACTAACAGGAACTGAGCTGGCAAAAAATTGGCCGAACAATTGAATGCTGCTGATGTTGTGGGGTCACCAAGGTTTGGAGCTTCAAATTGGCCCAGAACCTCATTTACTGCCCCATTCTCCAAGATTCCAAGATGGAACACAACAGAATGAAAAATACAGTATCCTTGCATCTTGATTAAAATTGTCCAATCCAAGAGTTAAAAACAAAGCAGATAACAAAACAAGCAGATAAAATCTAATCAGCATAATCCCCACAGGATTATGTATCAGGCAAGTAGGGCTTGGAATGTTTCATGTGGAGCTCCAAGAAAGGAAACAGCTCTGGAAAGACAAGAAACAACTGAGATCTAGGACAGTCTTTTTGAATTGTGAAACAGTTGTGCATTGTTGAGCCAAATTTGTCCACCAGTTTAGGAAGCTAAGGAAAAGGGAGTTGGATCATGTAAACATAAGGAATGAAATCGTTATGGCTGCCACTACAGACTTTCTGGTGATTTGGTTTGCTGGGAAGGAGAAATGATAACATTCATAACTATATGCAGCCAGTAGCAACTGTCAGCTAAAGGTCTATGGAGATTCTTAGTCATACAGGTCACGGTTATCCCAAAGGTGCTTTTTCAGGAGGCAACTGGACTTTCTTGTTTTTTTCTTTTGAAGATGTTTCCAGTGGTGGGCATCACATACTGTAACAACTGGTTCGCCTAGAACTGAAAATGTGAGCATGTGCAGCATCGAAAAACCAGCGATTATATAGGACGTGATAGAGTCAGGGCAGGTGGGCAGGCCACCCATCACTGGACATTTCACTTCTCATCCAAGAAGCTTCTTCAGCTCTGACTGGATGATCCGTCCGTTCCCCACCATCCAGTCAGAGCTGAAGAAGCTT